>PTEX01000238.1:273115-303425 GCA_003342815.1 Eudromia elegans | reverse complement strand
ATGACATATTCCAAGGTTGAACAGACTTACATAGTTACATTAAGTTTTGGTAGCGTTTATAGAAAGACCACATCCCACAACACATTCAGTATTTCTATACAGGATATTACAATGTGCTATTTACCAGAGCACAGCAAGAGAAGTTTATATTTTGACAGACACCTACAGCACCTGCTTGCTGCATTTCTTAGGTTGAGTTTCCTCTTTCATGATATAGTCACAGCCTTTATCTCTCTATAAATAATTTTAAGTTGCATTGCACTCAAATATATAATCTATATTTTATTAACTTTTAATTGAATTCAAAAATTATYACTTAAACTGATGTTAAAACTACAAATAAAAATAAAAAAAATCTCTGAATTATACAGGGCCTCAAAGCCTGTACATAAATATAAGCTTGATACATTAATACCTTCTAGTGACTTGGAATCTTTTTTAACACTATTTATTCAATACTGGAATACACTGTGAAGTCTTTCAACTTTCAAAAAGATAATCCATGATTCTGGCTATGCAAAATTATTTTGCCCTTATAAAAGGAAGGGCAGTTTTCAGTGAAAGAAGGCTCATGACATTCTCTTATTTCAACACTGGACTGATTTCTTTAAGGCTTGAGATCTCACTTTCAGCTAAAAGCTCTACATTTTATTTTTCCTTTTCTCAAAAATAACTATTTTCTCCTTTAAACAGTTCTCAATTACAGTCCCACAATGACCTTTCTCTGCACATTACRCTTGTGAATCATTAGTGATATCTTTCAGAAAATGGCATATTAGAACATTTAAAAATGTTTCCCTGATATTTGTAACATTATCATAAAGATATGAAACTTCTGAATTAAAGAAAGAAAAAAATACTGTGAAAGGAATCTGTCAAATATAACAAAACCAAACCCCAAAACTAAAAACAAACAAGCAGAAAATATACTGAGTAACTCTCTTACTGCAGGTGCTTGAAACAGAGGAAGATAGAGGATAGGATTCAAAAGTTTCCAAAATCTCCAGAGATTAAATAATTTCACTAGTTGTTTTTGATAGCTATGCAACATGTTCTGCACCCTRAACCTGAGCAAAGCTTCCAGTCATCATTGAATTTACTATCTCTAGCTAAAATTTGAATTCAGTATCAACATTTAACACAGTTCTAAAGTGATTCAGAGTATTAATGGTACTTAGAAATTGGGGAAGGAGAAGAAACTATCAGCAGTGGCTATAGAATTTGCTTTGATTAAGAATAACTTGGAAAATACTGCTATTTGCATGACCTCCCACAGAATTAATTTATTATGCAAAGCTTCCTACAGTGAATTTAAAATATATATATACACGTACGTAATGAACATTTTCTAAGGCTTTCAGCATATCATTCCTAAATTTAAAAAAAGGAAAAAGGGCATTTCCATAGTATGTTCTAGTAATATCATTTTCAAGATAGGCTTAGCATCTTTTTGTCAAAAATACCTTTACTCTAGATTAATCAGCAGTGATTTGAACATGTTTCTTTATCTCAAACATAATAAGAGTTTGAGAACAGCACTCCATTGTTGCAGTGTTCCTTCATGGAGCTTATCTGTGCCAGGAAGGATGGCGCTTCGCTTTCTTTCCCGTATGACTCTATCAATCAGCAATGCCATTCATAAAGGAAAGAACACAGCATTGTACAAAGGTTATCAGACTACAACCAGAGCAGGTATTCTGTTATTTTGCAGGCTTCTTAAAATAAGCATCATTATTCATTTCAAAGAATGAAAAAAACAAACAAACAAACAAACAAACAAAACAAAAAAAAAACCCACAACCCCAGAAATTTACTTTAGCCACGTAGATTTCTACCCAGCTGTGTTGGAAATGCCAAAATATTGCTTCATGAAAAGATCTTCTAATGAATGCTACAGAGCTCATCACAACACAGCCATATACTGCAAGGTGGGGAAATTGATTTTCTAATAGTTCATTATTTAGACTGCTTTCTCCTAATGTGATTTCTAGTACAAAAAAAGCCAAAAAACAAAAAACCAAAAACCTAGCGAAGTGCAACCACATTTGTGAATCTATGGTCTGAGACATTGAATACTGCAATTTTCTGGGGTTGTGCATGCATCCTATAAGAAAACATAAAAAGTTATTTTGTCAGATTCTTCATTTCCTCACAATTATTAGCATGTTGACAGTATTTCAAAGAAAGAATTCAGAAAATGTGCCATACATTTATTTTAAAATACTCAGAGGTATATTTTTTTTCCTAATATGCCATCATAAATCCCCTTCAGGTAGCAGATGAAAAATATTCATGGTGAGAAGCAGGTCTGAACTCAGTAGTCAAGTGAAAATATCTGATCTAACTACAAAGCCAAGAGGTAACATTTGCCACATTGCTGCCTTGCAGATGGGGTTATTAACACTTCCCTAAAACAGGAAGATATGTTGCCTGCAGCCAATCTGTTGTAATGAGCTTCGGAATTTGAGGGAAAGGGACATCAAACAACAACCAGAGAGCGTCTGCTCAGTTAGTTAATTATACATTCTGAGTCATAAAAAGGCGTGACTTTCTGCAYGGACACACCTGGCCACACAGGCTATTTGTCTTGCTTCTACTAGCATAATTAAGAGAGGACATAGATAGAAAACAAGACCAACATAATCTTGCACATTTTAAAGTGAGTTTGTGACCTCCGTGATAATCATAGTGAGTCCATCRGACTGGTGCTTGATTAGGGTCTGATTCATCAAAAGAAACAAAGTAGGACTGATTATATTCATTCTTATTTTTCTTCTTTCCTCCTGCCAAATATAGYTTGAAAGACAAGAGATGTAATGACTGATTCATACGGACTTCTGTGAATCCATTACGGAAGAACTTGAGATAGGAACATTGCATAATTCTATACCTGCAAACCATTTTAGTGTAGATTATAAGCCTTCAAGTTACTTACACAATGCTGAGATTCTAGGGGGCATAGAACAACAATGGTTTGACAGAACAGCTTAGAAATGTTGTGTTCAGACTTCTGATGGGGATAATTTAAAATCCCAGGTCTCAAGAACTTGAATATCAGGTATTGTAAGAATGCAGTCATGACTAAACAGCTGTGGGGCATACAGATACTGCCATACATCAAGAACACGTGCGCTGTAATTGTGTGCATCATACACAAGATATACACAGTAGATCTGAGCAAACAGTTCTTTCTATTGTAAACTTGAAAATATCTGAGTCATGAAAGTTATGAAACCTCTGCTTACAAGTCCCTCGCAACTTGTTCTACTCCATTTTTGCCCCTGTTCCTATATTGTTCTTATTACCAAGCCGGACAGAAATGAACTCCTAGAACAATCCCACTTTTCCATAAATAAATTTTTTAAAAACACAAACCATGTCTGTAAGTGGTTAAAAAAAAATGCATCTTATTCTGAACACTTCTTTACACTTTATTAACATGTGCCTACTTTTCTTGCATTGAAAATAGAAATTAGCTCTTTAACTCTCTTTCACCACATATAATGGATTTTTTTTTCCTTACCTATCATAAGACGGCATTATTTCTAGGCAGATTGATCATCATTCTCTCATTACTTCTATACCACACTGGGAGATGAAACTTCTGATTAGTTAGATCTACAATAATCTGCTGCCCTTACATTTATGGACAAGTATGTCCTTTTTATTTTGTCAGGTTATTGATACCTTATCTATCTCTTTTGGAAATATAAATTAAGGATCACATTGTTTTGTAGGGTCAACACTGTTTTGCTACAGAGGTTTAACAATAGTGTGAAACATGACCTGAGAGCTAGCCACCAAAGAGCTCCAAAGAGCTCCYTTCCTCTTCCTGCCCATCTTTCCATATAAGGCATTTAAAGTAGCATGAAGCCACCTTAAAAGGTGCTTAAAATCAAGACCCCTTAAAAWATAATGACCAGATTTTAATGAAATTGAAAGGAAGATTTCTATTTGTTTATTTAGAAGAGCAGATCTGGCTAAAGAATCTAAATAAACTATTAATGACAAGTGAAAGAATAATTCTGAATCAACTGTGTCAGTTATATTCTTCCAATATAATCTATCTTTGCAATTTTATAGACTAGATTTAATATATCTTTTTTTTTTCCCCCTTAGGATTTTTATGATTTTTGCCACTAGCTTAGATAAGAAACATAGTAAGAGAGATAAAAATTTCAAGCATGAAAAAAATTTCCAATATTCACAGTATTTTATACTAATGTCCCAAATGTCCTAGATGTAAAAGTCAAATTTCTTTCTAGTGGCAGATAGCACTTTCTGTCTTCTGTTTGGGGCAATTAGATCTTCACTGTATGTTTAGTCTGGAATTGAAACAGCACTGTGGCTTACACAGACACATTTYGATTTGCGATTAGTTATGGTTAATAAGAAAGAAGAAATAAAGTGATTTTGGCCAGTATTTGATATAAGAAGCAGGCAGAATCAAGCCTGAAAATACCATTCTCTTCTAGGTGTTACTCTTTTTTTTCTTTTTACATGATTTCTCAGATKTATATGTTTTAACAATGCTAACTAAAAATGTTATTTCACTTCCCAGTTCACACTGAAAAAGAAAGCTAGAAGCGACAATTTTATTGATACAATGATTACACTGTATCTTAGCATTCTTAAATCAGTCTATCATTTTTACTTTTTGGTACAATTATGTTTTAAYCTCACCAGTATATTGTCTTTTTTTCCTCGTGATTAAACCTGTCAAATGGAATTCTTCGCAGCTCACTGATAAAGGCTGTGGTTGTTCCTCACTGGAGCTCTGACCCTAGCCCTTACAGATACTGTGCTGGTGGTTTTGTACAGGTTATTAAATATGAGCTATTTTTATATTTATATGAGAAAATAATTAACTCATTGGTATGAAAACAGAGCAAAACTCTATAGCATTAAAATAACCTTTTGTGGCACAAAAGGTAATAAGAATTATATTAACATTTTAATAACCTTTAAAACACATTCAATAATCTTTAATAACCATTTCTGGTAGAAAATATAATAAGGAATGAAACACTATCRTCTTAATATCTCTGAAGTGCAGTTATTACTAGAAAAAGGAGACTATATGTGGTACTCCAGGATAATGGAGAAAAATTGGGAAATATCTCTTAATGAAGAAGAGAGAAGCCTGTGGGGATTTTGGAGGCTGTGAGGGCTCAAAGGGATTTGGGGAAGTTCTAAAATCCTTTGCCTGCACACACACACACACACACACACTCTGCATGCCCATCTAGCTCCATGCATGTCTCCCGTGCTACCTATCATCATCCAAGTCTCCAAAGGTGTCTTCCCTTTCCTACTCAGCATTTATGCTTCTCTCATCCTCCCTGCCATTTGGTCCTGGCTTTCCCCAGGATGTTCCTCTCAGGAGGAAAAAGGTCAGTTCCTCATTTCCCAGAYAGATATGGATCAGGATTGGAAAGGGGAAGGGAGATGGTTCCAGAGACCAACKAAATGATCAGGACAAGCTGCTCCTGCTATCATTGGGCAAAAGAAGATATAGAGGAGGAGCAAATCACACACCTATTTAGCCCTGTCCCCAGAAAGTTCTAAGTTATTCCATCGCCGTGTATATTCTGTCTTTCATCTGCTTCTAACACCATCACAAGACATGCACAAATAGAGAATAGTCTAAAAATGCTCAATGCCAGATGCAGCTGAATGAGGGTGGAGAAGAAGCAGGCAGCCCATGGCAGCTCTCCCAGGCACGTAGCCCTGAGTGTGCTCTGCATCTGGCAGTGCTCTTACAGCTCCAGCTCTGCCTTCTCTCAGTGAAATTATCTCCATGTTACTACTGTTCCACGCAGAGTGTTTTCTATAGGATTGCTGTATAATTAAACCACGAAGGCTTACAACTGATATGCAAATTAATATGCAGTTTTTGCTAAGAGAGGTAAGTGGAGAATTCCTGAAATCTGGCCAAAAGAATATAATTTCTCTAGGCAATATTATCGAATGTGCTGCTATCTTTGCAGTTAACTGCAGCTCTGGTAACTGTGAGTTCCTCCCTCATCATTCTAAGATTATCCTGAAACAGGATAATTATCTGCTAGGGTATTTTTAAAATATTTAATACCTCAGCAGATAATGCTAATTTTAGCATATTTRTGCAGTTTCATGCAAGATAAATTCTCATTACATCAAGCTTTTCTGACTGTGCTGTGTGAGCAGATAAGCATAGGTACTYTCTTAAAATAAGAAACTTTTTCTATTTTCAGTTTTAGAAGGTACTTGATTAAAATGCGAGCAATAAACCAACACAGTTAATATTTTAAGAAATCAAATCTTTGTTTAAAATGAAACACGTGTTACAGAAAGAGATAATTATAGAAACAAGGCACATTAAATGCAGATTAAACCCAGGCAGATTAAAAGGTTAGCCACCAATGGCACTCACACAAACAAATATTCCTTAACTACTGAGTTACTGTATATGTCATGCTTTCCTCTACGGTTCAGTCTCATCTAGCCTCTCCCTGAAACCAGTATATGCTGATATTTGTCAGTGAAATGACAGTGGACATTTCATGGTTTTGCAGTGTCTTGTTGAATAAACTATTACTTATCCAAGGAACAGTGACTGCAGAGAATTGTAAAGTGCTGCAAAAATTATTACTGAAATGTTCCCAGAGTCAGAACTTAATATTGAAATTCCCTTTTCCTCATTTCAGGAGATCAGGAGACTTTCATTTCCCCAAAGGTCTTTGTACTTTGTGTACAGGACATGAATGCTTTAACCTCTTCTAGAGGTAACTAATTCTCTAACATTACATGTGATAAACCAGTCACTACAGAGACTAATTGTGTCCATTGCTCAATAAATAGTTGAATCCAAATAGGAAATATACATGTTGAACCTATATAGGAAACTATAGCGGTTTTTTGGTGCTCAGATTTCTGCTAAGTCTTTTCAGATCAAGTGCAGCTGCTATCTGTGGTCTTCTCAGTTATCCTCTCCAAAATGAGCCTTCAAATAGAAMAATCAAAAGGCTTCCCTAAGGCACTTCACTCACCTGAAAGGCACCAAGTAGCACAGAAGCATCAATAATTACCATTACACTTGCCTTCTCATTTACTTCTAATCAAACCCTCCAAACCCAGATCTGGTGGAAGACAAATTTAAACATACCATTCATTAAAAGTCAGAAGTTGAGAGCAAGTACCACTTATTCCATTCTATTCCATTCCAACGCAAACAATGTTTTGTCTATTGAGAGATTACATCTYAAATCTGTGTTGTAATATTTTAAATACATTGTGTTAAGCTCATTTGTAGCTGACATTTCATTTTCTAGATAAAGCACAAAGAGAACAAAAGAGTGATTGGATATGGTCAGGCAAAGCAAATCATGTTTGACCAGTAACTGCTTCTATAACCAAATGAGTGGCTCTATAAATAAAGACAGAGCTGACTGTGTCATCTACCTTGATTTTAACAAAGCTTTGATCTAGTGTGTCATACTATCCTGGAATCCAAACTAGGGAGATGTGGACTGGATGAGCAAACTAAAATGGATTTAAAATCAGCTAAACCCACCAGCACCACAGAAAGGGTTGGGGAAAATTTACAGAATAGCAACAGAGATACCCTGATGAGCAAATGCTACTTGACTAAACTAGCAAATCACTTCACTCAACATCAAAATCAATCAATCCCAAACCTTGTTTTTGGCAGTCATTACCCTGAAAATCTAACATTTTGCTCACTACTTCTGGCAGGCACAGCAGTAATACGACCCTATCTGTTGACCAAAGCAGAGAGTTTTCCATTCTGAACCTCCTTATGATTATTTTCTCTGACTATACTTCTTTCACATTGAGGATTGGAGTCCACAGAGCCTAAAAATGAAGTCCTGGGGGCCGTTCAAGTATGCTAGAGCTCTACAGGAGAAGCCAGGCCTAAGCATTGCCCATAAGGACATGTGGGCAGTTTCAGTACCTCCTCCTTCCCGAGCTCTTGGCTGTGCCAGCATGCCTTCTGATGCATGAAATAAAGATCATCTTTTCCATATCCTACTAAATTTTGATTAATATTCAAGAACCTCATGAAAATTCAGAAAAAAACTCATAACTAGATCATCAAAACTGTTCTAGAAGCCCATGAAAATCTTACATTTGAAAAACTGCAATGGTAATTATGTTACAGCAAAAACTTTTCATTTATTAACTTTAGTGCTCACTTTYATTCCACAGTTTAAACACAAGTGGAGAAAGTATCAACCAGAAGAAAGAGAAATGAGTAATCCTCATACTCACAGTGCACATCCACTAAATGACATTTAATATTTTCCAGTAAAATGCTATTCAGGCACTGCAGATGACATAAACTAGGAATGCTTTTCATTTGTACAGGCTGCTAAGTCTTAGGAATTTTAAATGTACAGTTCTCAATGAATCATATCAGCTACCACCTGATGAACATGGTTTGTCAAACATTAAGAAAGTATCCAAGGAGTCTGATATTTCTGCACCAAGAGTAACCAAACAGAGCTTTCAAAAAAAGGACAGTACTACTTTTCTGTAAGACACTTATCTTGCTATGCTAAGCACTGTTTAATTAGGCATTCATTCTCCAAGATCATAAAATTTAGTACAAACTGCACACATTCAATTACTGTTACAGCAAAATTATTTAAAAAACAAAATCCCAGAATCTTAAGTGATCCTAAGATGTATCCTATTTTCTGATATATTAAGATATTAAAAATGCTCAGATCAGATTTCTTAGTGTTTATTGAAGCAAAGAATTTCAACTAAAACAACTTTAGAAATCTTTTTCTTTCATCTGTCAACTTCAATTATGACCAAGGACAATACAGYAAATTTCTCATTCCACAGAAAGCATCAGAATATGTCCTTTAATACAGTAGATTTTCGTAAAGCTTCCAGATTGTACAAAACACAATTCTATAAATCTACATGAACCTAATGTTGCAYGGCTCAAAGAACTAAATCCTATTACCACCATTTACAAGAAAGTCACTACTCTGTTAGTCAGGTTAATAGCATAAATAATGTATCCGTGGCAAAACATTTCTATTGACATACTGAAATGCAATATAATACCAACAAATCCTGTGTGAATCATTTACAAAATATCATATAAGATTTTATTGCTGTAAGCTCCTGAAGGAGTTCACTGATTGCCTTCTATACTTTATCAATGACTAAAAAATGCATACAACATTTCTTTGTACAGACTCATTTCTTCTACTACTTACGTCATATATGCTTTTGAATACAAACACATTCGTGATTCTTTCTCCTTTAAACTAATACAYGCTTTCTCCCTTGCCATCTACTGAWATATTAATTCTTCCTACCATTTTCCATTGGCTTTACTTAATGTATTTCTACTAGAACTGTTTTGAAGTTTGTATCTTCTGTTTCCCACTTAAAAACAGATTCACCCAAAACTGAAATTTTAAATATTAAACAGAACAAAAATAGTATCAATTATGCTATCAAAAATAGTCAATAACTTTTTAAAAAAATCAATGCATGCTACTTTACATGCATGCTTCTTTTAGGAGTATATTATGTTTCCTCTGTTTTAGTGGTGAATCRTGGATGCTTTTCATATGGCTGAGTAGGATCAAAAATGGACTTAAGTACATTAACCAACTTTTCAAGCTCCGCTGATCATGAAGTCAAAGTTTGCAACTTACAATCAGGATATATATTTAACAGGGAGACAGTGAGAGGAAATACAATGGAGACATCTGTACTGAAGAAGACTTCAAAATATCAAAAATTGGTTAAAAAATATATATTAATGTCAGCATCCATAATATATAAATTTAGAAAGTCATAAGTACCCAGAGGGCTCAGAATTCAACTTTATTAATGAAAAAGAAAGCTTAATAAATTTAAGAAAGCAAGCAAAYAGGATGTTTCTTGATAAGGGAAAACAGAAACAATTTTCAGTGTATAGTGTGAAAAACATTAAAAACATTGCATTGCAATTAGAATGTCAAATATTATAAGCAATAAAAAGGATTAATTTTCATAATACTATCAACGATAAAAGATTAAACGTAAATTAGGAATAAATTATAAAAGCTGGCAAGAGTGTTGTTATTTCAGAATTAAAAGAGAAAAGAAGTGAAAACATCAATATTAAAGAAAAATTGAGCTCTCTAATCTTTTTATAGATGTACAATTCTACAGACAAAAATGTTGCTCTACAGACAAAAATATTTCATAGTTTTTCATTATTTTAAAAAAAAATGAGGAATAGATAATTGCTTTTGTTTAGAATTTATAGATGCAAGAGGAGAGCTTCACAGATCCCTCCCACGTTCATTTTCTTACAAGGCATCATTTKTTCCCCTGGAAGGATAGGTTATAATGTTTTGCCTGATATGTGCTATCTCCACATGATCATTGTCTTTTTCTTTGACAGGGACACTGACTTCTAGAATAAGAGCTACTCGTCCCTGTTCTTTTATGCCTTTCTTTGCTCCTTCATCCTTTTCAAAATTAGTCAATATCTTTATATGTTTAGGGTCCACTACTTCAGGGCTTTCCCTTTTAGCCATAATGGCAACATCTCACATAAGTTTCATTTCAAACATCTCAAGTAATGACATATGGCTAGGAGCTCTGAAGAATCGATGTCTTAATGGTCAAGACCTTAAGTTACAAAATGCATACTTATTCTCCAATTTTTTCTTATCATTATGTGATATATCATATATAGTTATATGATTTTTCTATCAAGTACAATTTCTTGTTGAATATGGCAGTGTTATTTAAATTAGAGAAGACACTCACTTCTGTTGTTTATATTGATTTMTCTTTGGGACAATCCATGTGTCAGATAATCCTGCATAAATTTAAATGATATTATGATAAAATATCGTAATGCTGTTCATATGGTGACTATGAAATTAATTGGAATTGCTATTTCAAATAATTGTTTAAAATAACTGTTCTCCATTTTAATCTAAGAAGAAATAGCTTTAGAGTTTTTGGACAGAAAAGAGAACAATTTTGGCAGAAACTTGAAACACAAAGAAACAGGTACATACAGTGAAGACAGAAAAATGTCAAGGGCATGAAAAATAAAACAGCAAAATCATACTACACTACCTCATTTAATCTTCTGTTGAGACAATAACACACTCTTATATTCTTTCACTTATTCAAACTCAACCTATCTGCTCTGATCACATTTACTCAATAGATTGGCCTGGTTTCTAACCATTACATTGGTTACACGTTACAGTACTAGAACACTCTCCGGTTAACYCGTTTGATAACTGAAATTAGGAGTATTCAGAAGACTCTTTGGAGTATAAAGCTGCATTAACAGTTCAAGTTGAATTATTTAAATGATAAAAATCATACATTGTGCAAAATGCACACTTTTTATCTAAGTAGTTCAAATCTACCATGTTTTTATAGAACTCTAAAGCCACATATTTTCAGATAAATGCATTCAAAGCACTCAGCAAACCTCTATGTTCCAGACTTTTATCCTGAATTGTGGTTTACACCACTTCCATAACAAGTAGTGGAATCCTAGCTGCACGGTCAAACCCTTATCAGTTACMATCTTTATGATTACCACAGCCTCTGTGTCTCACTACATAAAACRGAATTGCTGTTGATTATTAAACTCCTAAGAGCATTTCCATGGCTGTTTTTTTCCACAGAAACGAGAGAAAGAAAGAAAACAAAATCAAACTAAAAACAAACATTTTGATTAAGCAAAGTGTCCTACAAGGAGATCCAGAACATATTAAGCRTCTCAGCCTTTTATTCACAGATATTTAAAATTCTTGTTCCTCCCTGCTCCTGAAAATTATTACCACCTAATGATTTTCCTCTCTAGTCCAGAGTCCAAAGTGTACAGTATCTGATGCAAAGCACACTCAAATTGGAATGAAACATTTCCATCACTTCTGGTGACCTTTGCATCACTCAAAAAAAAAGTGGTAAAAAGTCTAGTACTGCTTCAAACAACATTAACCAGTTCATATCTACAGTGTTTTTCAAAGCATCTTCACTGGCGTTTTGGAAGAAAAAGCATAATGTATACTAGATTTCTTCCTTTTGCACACTCTCTCACCTTTAGAGTCCTGATCTGTAATAAATTTCCATAGCATTTTTGGAATGACTACACCAACTACGAACACAGTATACTTGTCGTTCCTTTTTATAGAAATGAATAAAACCTGTGGGTCATACATTAGTTTTTGTATAGTGCTATAAATTTTAAGTAGTGCTTCACAGATGCATGTCTTAAAATATAAGAGCTTGAATATCCCAAAAAACCTTAAAAACGCAGCCTCTGCTCTTGCAGAACATAAACATTTACTCTTTGAACATAGTAAGACTAATTATGTGCATTAAATCACACACTGATGTTGTTTTCAGCAGAATAAAGTTGTCGAAACGTTGCTTTGCGCTGCTATCTCTACAATGTTCAAACTCACCTGTTCAATATATTGCTATACTACTCAGCAAATGAAATTGTAGCTGTGGAGTACAGGTAACAGAGCAAACCAGCTTATTTTAACCAGCAGACAATGAAAATGCTGTGTGAAACAGGTTCTAGCATTGGTTTCACCTGCACACACAAGTAACATCCCATCATTTACTGACCACTCTTATTCATTACTGATCCCAAGTGAACCAGGTCCGGCTTTTATTTATGAAGATTTGTGTGTCTCACACACACACACACACACATATTTTGTCATTCTTTCTTGAAAGACTAACAGTAGCTACAAAATTCCATTTATATCAAAAAGGTTTTAGCTTTGTTATTTYAAAATTGGCATAAGAGTTATGGGAAAATTTCAGGAAAGCAGAGGTGAGGAAACAAAGAAAAACTAAGCATACAGCTCTCTGAGTTCTATTCTGAGGCTCATTAATCACTTTTTTTTTTTTTCCCCTTTCCCAGAGAGAAGTTATTTCATTTGAATTTCACAATTTTTAAATACGGACTAATTGTTATTCACTAGCCACTATCATGATGAACCATGCTTAATTTCTACTTCACAATAAAGTACATAAACACCTCAGCTTAAATATATATAACTTAAGGTTGATTAGGTCTAGTTTTTGTTCTGGCCAGTTTGTGGAATAGTCATCGCCTTGTTTTATTTAGCTCAGAGCTAAACTAGATGCAAGTTGCATAGATGAAAAACCAGGAGTAACTTGAAAAAAAAAAAAAAAAATCGATGACTTTAAAGTAGATACATTAATATAAAAATACTGAATTTTAAATTAAGACTCAGTGAATGATAAGGGTGGATCTTACCATATTCTTATTTCAGTGAATGCCAGGCTTCTTGACAAAATAAAAGCTGCACTAATGGCCTATACCCAAAATCCCTAGGCAGAGATTTTACYATGAACTCCTAACTATGGATCTCCGAAACTTTAGCTGAGCTTAGCTGACAGCTAAGCCTATGGGAATCCAAACCTGTTTCAGCATTTCAAGTTTCTCATATTTTAACATTCTTTTCCTATTGAGATATTTCTCTGCAGCTGCTGCTGCCATCTCATTGTGTTCAGAAGCACATCAGTCCTGATGGTGTTAAGCAGTTCAGCACATCCCCTCCAAAAGTATTTCCTCTCTAGCCCTCTAGCCTAAAGTCAGGCTTGTTCCCCACAGATAATTCTTAAATCACATTTGAAAGAAAATACTCGGATGAAAATAAAACTAGATTCCAATCTGCATTTTCTGGAAAAAAAAAAAAAAAAAAAAAAAAAATCACAGAAGTATTAAATTAAATTATCCTCTTTTAATGAAGGATTTGGAATGTAGATTCCCTGCCTAGCAAATCGCCAGAGAACTTCTTCCTATCTAACTCTGACCTAACAAATTTATATTTTTACATTAAGCTACATGCCTTCATAAGACATAGACCGTTGCTGTATGCCCAGACCTGACTCTATGCTATATGGTTGTCAAGACTTACCATTTGGTTAATTGGACATACACRTTTTAGAAGACTTCTTCCATCACAAGAGAGAAACTGAACCATCAAAAGGAAAGCTGTAATGCTTAACACACCTCAGAAAAAAACCACAGTATTTCTTTTAAGAGAGCCAAAGAAAAAAAATAGTGCTTTTTATTCATTCCATGTTAAAATGGCCTGCGTGCCTACTTCAGAAGTGAGATCAAAGCCATGAAACCCARTCGAACGCACTGGGGATTCAAGCGTATCATGTCATCAGTAATCCTTGCAATATTAAYGAGGCGCCACTCAGCAGCCCCATGTCACACACACACTCCGAAACACTTCATTTTTCCTGCCAGCTGCCCAGGAGCACGATATGAGGTTAGAGACCCTGCTCCGGAGACCGCAGCTCGCGGTGGAGCTGAAAGCACTGGAGGAGAGCTTCAGTCCACCCAACGCCCCTTGCAGGCTCTGACCTAACAGGCTCGCGTAACTCCATGCACTTGGCAGGGTAACAGAAAGGCCTTAATCTTTGCAAAAGGAGCTAATCTCAAGTGAGAGCGCAGGCTCGAGTAGCAAGAACATTTAACTCATAGACTAAACTGAAAATTCTTATTCTTTTACAATGAACCTAACTCAGATGTACTGTTACCTGAGTAATCTTTTACAAAACAAAGTTACATGATGTTGAAAATTTTGTATAATAGAAATTTTTAGAGAATTTTTTTATCTAACTGCCATATTAAAAAGAATTGTGGAAATAAGTCATTTACAAGTGTTTATTCACATGACAATACCAAATAGATACAATACCAGAGTACAATATTTTTCAAAACGTTAAAATTCATAGCAGAGGTCTGCTCTAACTAGGCCTAACTGCTGTTCAGCTGTCTCAAGATTTGTTTAAATCTCTACTTTGACACTTATAAATCAGATAAAGACAACAATTCACATTCAGAAGCAATAGAATCAGTGCAGTCAATTTGCCCTTATTTGCCTAAAAAAAAWGGTTTTCACGTCTTTGAACAAAAGGAACTTGTAGCTCCCAGATTCACCACTGTATTGCCTACAGTTTGCTATGCAAACACTCATGCAGTGACTTAATATAAATGAAGACACTTTAAACATGTTAAGAAAGATGGGATACTGCATCTGCCTAACTGATTATATTGCTCATTTTTTAATGCTGAGTCTCTTCTAAATCAGTACTCTATCCTTATTAATTTTCAAATTAAAAGCTAAATATCAATTAAATGATATGTGAATTGTCTATTACATACTTTAAAAAACTCTGACTTTTGCCAAACTGATAGCTTGTRAAAGCAAGCTGAGACACTGTAAAACTTGCACTAAACTCACCATAGCTTATTTTACACCCAACTTTTAATAAAACATATTTCATCTGAACAAAGTCAGAAGCTGCACATTGTATAATCATATTTTCACATAGTTGTCACAGCCATAACCAGACACAATGATCTATGCAGGATTACATATTATTGCTCATATTGACGAAGCACCAAAACAGCAGCCAAGGCCTCTGACAGACTCTAYTTCAGGAGCATACTGACTGCAATAGGAAAGCAGGAAAGCCGAGACAGCCTCAGCACACAGCCAGGGAGACAGCAGCCGCGTGCAGCAGTACTGCCTTACGCTGCCTCGAGATGTGGTTTCACAATATGAAATCTACTGTAGAGGCCCTACTGCTCCCATTTTGCTCATGAATGCAGCAAAAAATACTGATGTCAAAATAACTCCTTGTACTAAAGGGACAGAGAGACAGAAGTAGGCATGGGGAAGAGATCAGAGGGTTTTCAGAACTGTTATTTTCTGCTGAAGATTTTCTGGTATGGAACTGGGGAAGAAAACAACAGCTACATTATTACTTGCTTTAAAATTAAAATTACAAGAGAAGTTTATCAATCCCCTGAGAACATATGATCCCATCCAGGCTCAGGCTACAGTCCCAAGAAGAGAGCGACCTGATCTAATAAACAGGAATGCTGAAAGGAGGGAGGGGAKTCTCCATGCTGTCAACTGCTGGGCTTTATAGCAGGTCCCACTGCAAGCCAGATAAGCTCACTAATGCATTAAGAAAAAAGGAAGYAGAGTTGGAGTGGTGGATTTTTGCAGTCTTGTTTTCACATACCCGTGGGAAACCTTGATGAGTAAATAATTTTGATCAAGGTAGTCTCTCCAGCTACATACCAGCTATAAAAAATAATAATTTTGGACATATATCTTCCCAATGAAAGTTTAAGACATGTTAATCTTGCCTCTCCATAACTATGGTGAAAGAAATGTGAGGAGGAGGAAGGGATTTTGTTATTTTTAAGATATACTTAGAGATTGCCTCTTTTTGTTTGAGTGCACACAACCCTTAAACTGTTAAGAACTTATGTTTTTTTCACTACCAGAATGGACTGGTGGATAATTTGTTGAGAAGTAACTAAAAACCATAAATGATTTGTCATCCATGATTTTTGTAAAAAAAGATCAGAGACCATTTCCAGGTTGAAGAATCACCATAGAAAGGTTTTATGTGATCTCCTTGCTGTAATCCATAAGTAGCACATTCCCTTAACTTGGATTCAGTGTTTTTCATCACTCAGATAATTGCACAATTTTCAAATACACTTTTTCAATGAAAATGGTAATTAAAAGATACTATAAAATGCATCAGCTCTGTTGTCTTTAATTGGAAAAGTTTTCTTCAAAAATGCAGGAACATATGGTCAAACACATTCAAGTTACTATTTTACCTCACTTGAACTTTGCATCCCACATCCTATATGTGATGTTCACTACCACACTATTGGAGAATCTTTTTCTTTACAGAGAAAAAAAATAATAAATGTAAGGCTTATTTTCTTTTCAACAGAGGAAAAAAAGAGTTTCTTAAAACCTCAGAACTTTCAACTGAAGAGAATTCCTTATTTATAGGAAGCCATTTTAAGATTTGCCAGAACGTTTATCWTTATTTCCAAAAAGAAGTTTCACATGTATTTCACTTCCTTACATGTTCGTAACCACTTCAATCCCTCGGATTCTATACTCKTCTACAAGCAGCTTCCAAACCAGCGGAGATGAGGCCATTACTCAATGAGGCTTCCATTTWATCAGACTATATAACAGATGTTTATTCCTGTATTTCATGCTGTCACTTGCTAAATGCTGTTCTAGTCTTATGGCTGTCTGAACTTTGCATTCTTTTCCTGTGGGTTTTCCCACTCGGGACTTAACATGTCAACCAATGTTGAGTGAGATAGTGTTGCTAAGGAGGAGTCTGAAGAAAGCATGCCAAGATAAGTTACAGCGTGAAAGCAAAACACACTCGCACAAAAAGGAAAAATAGGAAATCAAACTTAAGTAATTTATAACACAAGAGCAGTGACTGCAAACAAAATGCTGTTTATGTACTAGAACATAAGGTTAACCTTAAAAGTARATTTCACAGGGACATTCTGCATCTATGAACAACTTGTAGTGTAGTCAACTTGACTCTTCATTGTTTGCATGAATTCATTTTGAATAATGAAGATTATTTGTTTTAATGCATAAATCTTCCTTGGAATAACTGCACAATGCATACTAAGTGCATGTATAAGCATTACATTCATTATACAATATTCTCTCTATACAATGGAAAAATATGTTTTCATTATTGAAAAAAACTTTCTTCTCCCATTAGGGGAGTTAACAGATATTTTGCAATGTATCTTTAGCCAAYTGACAGCTTAAGGACAAGGTGTGTCATAATTCAGTCTAAAAAACTCATCTGAGATTGAGGTGCCATAAGTACATGAATCATTGCTGCACCTCAGCATAAAGCAAGTGGAGCACAGAAACAGCAAGTGTTGAGTGATCTGAATTACGAACAGGTAATTTTTGCCTAATCAATTATTTTCTTTATTTCTTTTTYTGTCTTAACATCCTCTTATTTGTTACTAATTTGTTACAACTCTTCCACAAAAGTAAAGCTTTGCTCCACAAAGTAATGTTTGCATCACTTCATTAAATCTAATTTATTAGCTACAGATTACTTGCACTCCTCTAGTGAGTGAGAACTGGTCTAACCACATACGTTCAAGGTCACTGTGAGTACAATTCATAGTCTACAAAAGGATCACTCAATCTTTCATATCATTTTTAATAAGTATGAGTTTTCCCATTAGTGTATAAAACATTTTTATTTTCATCATTTCCTTCATTAAAATACACAAAAATTATTGGAAGTACCAAACTAATTCCATTAACTAAAARGCTTTCATGTTGTCACAAAGGAAGGCCATACATGATGATGCAAACTCTTTCTTCTAAGACCAGAATTCAAAGGAGTACTGCACCTTTTGTTTTTGGAGGGTTAAAGTTTGTTCATCTAGTTTGTTAGATTCAGTTTCATACAATTATTTCTCGGGAGCAAGAATAGCAAAATATAGGAGAATATGATATAAAGACTAAAATATTACATATAAACTAAAAGAATTAYCTAGATTCTAAAAAATAATCAAGGATCTCATGAAGGGACTCAGTAATGCATCATAACCCTAAGGAATGCAACACATATTGAACAGACTGCAGGGAAAAAGAAAAATCTTTAAGGTTTAGCCCTGATTTGAGTGCACTCATACAAAATAACATTCGAAAATTCCTTCCAGCATAAATTATTCTACAACTATTAGACTRTATGAGACCATGACTTAGCATACAGCTCTACTGCTCTTCTAAATTTGCTTTGACACATAACTGAAACTCTGTTTGCCTTTATCAAGTTGGTAGTATTAATGTARCAGGTATTAGACATCTTTGGTTAACAATCAAGGCCTGCCCAATCTCATGACTACTAAATCCTACTATATGAGAAACTTTTTATTTAATTTCCWAGTGTATCAACATCTGGAATCATTTAATTCCTTCAGTTTTCATTAAACTAAAACAATATTATAGAAAAATCTTGAAGTCATACATTCTAAGGATTCTGAAATAAAAAAATGTTTTTTAAAAAAAACTCTCAGGTTTTGAGKGTATGCATCTGTGATGATTTTCAGTGCCCCAGAGACCTACAAGACAGCATCATGGACACTGGTACAGGATATGCCAGACACTACTTGAATAATGATTTGAATGGAAACAGTATGGAGAATAAGTTCAGCAGCTAAAGAGAAAAAATATTTTTTTAAGTCATCCATCAACAATCAAACAGTACTCTTTTTTTTGTTAAATGACTATCATAAATTAAATCAGCAGGCATAAGAACACAAGTAATAACATATTAACACTAAATAGAAATTAGCCTTTTCTAACATTTCATTATATTTACTTATTTTGAAAATTTGGATTTTGCACAAAGCAGCATTTTTTGCTGTATTATGTGTAACTTTTTGGGGTTTTTTAACCTAATTAGCTTTCTCTGTTACAAATTTCTCCACAAGAGGAAAAAAAATGTTAACTATTTTTCATTCCATCCAGAAAAAAAAGAAAAAGACTAAAAAGAAGGATTGTTCTTTTTAACTTTAAGACAAAAGTCTTGCAGAATCATTTGCGAAAGGCTCCTATCACACACTAAATGCAAGTCTTCCCTCCCCATAAAAATTWCTCTCCCTCATATCAGCTATTCCTATTGCTTATTTCAAGATAAGTGACCTCAYAATCAGACTGTACGAATTCCCTGTRTAATCATTTTTTCTTCTTTATTATTCAGTACATTTTACTTATGCTGAAACCATACAACCAGCAGACATTTGATTCAACTATGACATACAGTCTAGAGATATTTTCCAAAAACTTAAAAACCCTATGACTGAATTTCTCAGACACTACACATTTTTACACATTTATCCATGTTCAAATATATAGTGTTTAATCCATTTGTGTTTCTTGAAATCCTCCATAATTCTTACCAGAAATATTGAAACCACCATCCACTCACCAATTAGTCTTCCATATGGTTAGTACAATGTGGGGAGTCATAATACTTCATTGAATATTGATGGATAACTAATCTCTGATGATCTCAGTGAAATTTTTCTCTCAAATTCAGGAGAGGTAACTTTGAAATTTGCTTCCTACTCTTATGAACAAATTTAAAACTTATATTTGGATTGATTTCTCAGAAAATATTTAGTATGATGCAAAACTCAAAGAAGCTCTCAGGGAGAAGACAGGCATACGACATATCTCTAGTCAGAGAAATCACTGCCAGAATTTTCTTCCTCGAACATATTGAAATTCTGTCAATTCACTGCAGAAAAAAACCAACTCAAACAATAGCAATCATATCTAATTTCAGTACCACTCTCACTTTTTTTCCTGGCCAAATCATAGAATCTGGATTTTCTCTCAATTCTTTTATCTCACCTTTTTCACCTGATTTTCTGTTTTTGAAGCAGATAAACCTGATTGCTTTCATTTCCAATGCTTCCTGGGAAAGTGTCTGGAATATCTAAATCCGAGTTTACTTCTCCCTCTCTCTATGTATATATCAACAGTTATAGAAACAGAAATATCATTGTTTCCTCGTAATCAGTACTACAAATACAGACTTAAGGACCACAGACTACATGTAAAAACACAGTAGATACTTCTTGCACTTCAAAACCAAAAGACTTTCAGGACTTGAAAAGCTTTTGCTTACTTAATAAATAATTGGCTCATAAAATCTGAGCAAAGCAGTGTGTACAGCAATAAAGTAACTGACTTGCAAATTAAACTGCTATTAACATGTGAAAATGAAGAAATCAGAGTAACACCTCTGCCTTGACTCTTCATCTTCTGCCACTTTTGCCTCCTGAGAAGGTTCATTCTCTTGGTGGCCTCCTTTCTGGCTCCTCTTTTCTATTCTAGGCTGCTGCTCCGGATAGCTGGATTGACAGCCCAAGAAGTCTCTTTATCTAGTGCAAGGGTTAATTGGAATGTCACCATATGAACAATAAGCATAGTTTTACTGACAGCTCCTGCTGTTTCCTTCCTGGGCTGCTTTATAGCATAATAAATACTACACATCCTTGAGCACCATACAGTGTATGGCAAGAATAAGCCTAGGTTTAAATTCTAAAACGCTTCCACGTGAGCACCCTTGTTTCATCATCATATATCATTACGTGCAAGATTTCCTTCGGATACCAAAAATAATATTCTGATTGTTTTTCTTTTAAAATAACTACTACCACAATGGTAGATTTTCCACAGAATCCAGCAGCAGATACTCATTTTAATGGCTTATGTCCTGTATTGTTTCATTGGTTGTTCATTTTTTGTTTCAGTGCTTTTTAATCTAGAATTTCTACAAACAGTTAATAAAATCTAAAAATAAAGGCAAACTATAAAATAATATTTTTCACATGTCATTGAACTGCTGTTGCATTCCACTTCGAATAGGAAGTAAAAATGCATCCTAGAATACAGCCAAATCAATTTATATTAAGATGTTCCAAAATCACAGGTGTTTTCTTATGAATATCTTGTGTCCTTCTCTTAGTGCGATAGTTCTGGATGAGTGACACTATCCTGTAGATCTCAGTCACAATTTCAGAAAACTTCAAATAAACCCCAGTAACTCAGACACACTGTTTCTTCTTCAGCGTAAATTCTCAATACTAAAAGCAGTACTGTGACCCAGATCCTGCTCAGTATAAGTCTGCTGGAACTGGATAAAGCCTTTAGCTTTTACCCTGTAATTCTAGGAACACAGCATTTTGACTCTGATATTTCTAACTCCCTGAAGCCACAAATTTTGGTATATGACAAGATTATTTTTTTTTCAATGGTATTATTTACTATTCCTTCTCACAAAAAGTGACAGTGTGCCTCACAGAAAAAAGCCATAGTTACATTTTTGAGCCATTTGAAACAGGCACAAAATTACAAACTTTGATATTGATATCCCATTTTAAAACAACTTTGCACAAACTATATTGCCCCTCACAATGCTTTTTTTCTTTCTTCATACTTTATTTCTTCCTGTTATTTTAGACTCCAAGAAAGTTTTGTTGAAAAGAAAGGAATAGTAATAATAGTAATGCTTTCTTCTCCACCGGCATTGACCGTTTCGAATCTTTGTCATTCTTTCTTAACTCCACCTACTGCTTCTTAGACATGAAGATATCACCTTTAACTTAAAATCTCTGAACCTCAGATCTCAAACACAGGAGAGTAATAGTGAAGCACTATTAAACACTTGCCCTTTTCTAAACACTTGTCCTTTTTTAAATTCTTTCCTATAAGTATTCACTATTTTCACTGAAAAAAGTAGCCTTTTTTTCTGACCAATTATGCCATATATTATCCTGTATTTTAACCTAGCGGTGACAGTTACAAAGTCAAATAGGAAGAGAGATTGAGGAGTTCTTTACTGACTGTCTTACCCGCAGAGCCAGGTAGAAAATACTAAATTCCTTTCTCTGTATCAGCAGCAAAACATGCATATGAAAAGTAACTGCTACTCTCTTTTCCAGAGACAAATGGTTCTGCTAACTGCTAGATCCTAAGACACTCTGAGTTTAGCTGAATAACAAAATTTAAATGTTATTAAATGAATCTGCTTTCTAAGTTACTAGGACATGAAGGAGAGTGATTTATATCTATAAAGAAACACTGAATCTTTACTTGGACAAACCATTACATTTCCAGTAAAATCCAAAAAGTATATAGCGCTTCAGGTAATAAATGCAATTATAACAAATTGTTTCATTATATACCTGCTATACAAATTGTTCTCTCAAAAAGAATTCTCAATAGAAAGAGAATAATTTGTAGTAATATTTTCTACCATGAAAAATGAAATGACAAGGGGGATAAATTACAGATTAACAACATAGCATGAAAAGCAGCAAAATCATGTAACAAGTATCATCTGAGGTATTCCCAGTGAAGCCAAGGATACACATGTACTCCTTATATGCTTTCCTCAGTACACTTGATTTGAGCCATCAACCTACTTGTCCACTGTTCCTGATGCCTGAAGTTTCACGTGCCTTTGGACCTCGCACAGAGTGCCAGAGGTCAGCATGTGCGAGCACCATGAAATCACACGTGCTGTTCTGCCCAGCACCTTCTCCTCACTTTGCATTAATATCTTCCTGGAAAAGACACGGCTTCCAGCTTTGTGTTAAACCATCAATCTCTACTTATGTATTATACTTCCATTTTTTTTTTCTTTAGATTTTTGTTACTTTTGTTACTTAACGAGTCTCAGATCAACATCCAGAAACATTTTTTTTGTATTCACAAAAGACATCACTTGTGTGTACACATACACAGATCTACTCATCTTCAAGACTCTGACTGCATTCTCCTCTTTATTCTGCTTTGCTGGCAGCCTAAATCTACTTCTAACTAAAGACTTCTCTCCCTTAGTACTATAATTTTTATTGTGTTTAGAATTATTAGAGACCGTTTTATTGTAAGTAATAAATATTTCTAAAAATGTTTACACATTCAACAATTATGTTTGTTTTATGTAATATCACATCATGAAAGATCATAATGATTGGAAGTCGAATGTATTTCTAAATTAATACAGAATTTATAACCTTACATTAATTGTGCAAAATAATAAAAGAATAACTAATGAAGGGCTTCTAGAAGTTTCAAGCACTTTCTGCATACTTAAATATTTTAACATATATTTAAAGCCATCAGTCATACCAAATGAACACATTTATGTCACCTCTCTCTGCTAACACAAACATGCAGGCATCTACAGCAGTCATGTGAAGGTTCCTAATCACACGGACAGCAAATTAGTGGTAGTACTAAATAACCTAGGATTTACGTGACTGTCACATGAAAGCTAACTGATGAGGATGGATTTGTATTGCTTCTGAAGTGAGACTTACAGAGACAGTTGAACCAAAGGCTATTTCCAGTGTAATATAATCATTATAATTCAGTGTGAATAGAACCCGAGAGCCATTTAAAACTTGTTTTGAACTTTTCAGAATACCTTTCTGAGCTAGTAAAACTAGATAGAGGCCTACAAAGGCCTCCTTAATATGAATAAGAAGTACTGTTAGAGATCTTTCCCTCCCTCTAATAATTTCTTTTTCTCTGTTTTCCTTTTTTTATTGCTTATTCTCTTCTCCAATATTTTTCTATGCTTTCTCATTTTGCTTCAGTTTCAATTCCAAATTTGCAGATTAAGAAAAGTCTATTTCTGTAACTAAGGTGATTAAATCAATGACAGATACTTAAAAATTTAAAGGATTGAAACTGATGATTTGTCTTCAGTGGAACCATTTAGAATTTTGAGTCAGGAATAATGACACTTAAAGGGAGTTTTTGTCTCTCATTTCGTATTGCACACATAAAAGTTGTCTTCTGTTATCAGAAAAAGATTTTCAATTTACAATATTTAAAGACCAAGCATGAGGAGTCATCAAAATTGCTTGTTATCAAGACTCAAATTAAGCACTTCCTAATTTAATATCTTACCTTTTATACATACAAAATATTCATCCCAGCTCACCACTCATAGGATGCTCTTTTTGCTCAAGCAAGATGAGAAAGAACACAAAGACAACGTGCTTGAGAACAGAATGAAACAAATGCCACCACCTTCCTTCACCCACGTTGTAATCAATCCATCTTGCATCCACCTTTAGCACTCAGAAGAATACACTAGCTGCATTAAACACAGGTATTTTTAATTAACCCATAGCATCTCATGTATCTTCAGTGAACTAAAGTGCTCCAAGTTACTAGTAACTTAAATATTTATGCAGATTTCATTATCTAGTTTTTAAATATGCACATGGATGTTCCAATTATTTTCATTTAAGTAACAGATTATTCATGTTCACAGAAAGGCAACTGCAAAGAGCACTGGAAATCAAAACACTTGATCTTCACAGTCCTCACCCAGAAGAGCTTGTAAGACTAGAATACTTTCAGGCAGTATATCATACCTTCTGGGGCTGTCATCATCTTAATTTTAGCAGTCTTAAAAATATGGCTTGTTTTTTATTCCTATATTTCTGCCTCAGGCTCTTTTATCTCTTACCTAGGGACCATTTTTTAAAGAAAAGAATGAGAAAAAGTCATTTTTTGCAAATTTTCAATAAAATAAATTTTAGTACATTATGCTAGCTCTTTCTTCCTTTTTTTTTTTTTCCCTGCCTTTAATATGAGCCTGTCATGCATATGCTTTGCCTTTGCTTTGCAACTTGCAGAAATAGCTCTAGTATAGGGGCTGGTGTATGAAGACCAACCACATTTCATTTTTACTGGATCTGCTTTTTTTTTTATATATGCAATGGCCTTTAGTTTATTTTCTTTTATTACAAGAGAAAAACTTGCCATTCTACAAGAATTAACAGGAGATTCCCCACACAACCCAAGAACAGGTAGTTTCAAAACTAATTATGGATAAACATTTTAATATTTAGTAAGGATGCCTAACTTAAAAGGGATTAATCACCTACAATCATGCAACCAGATTCAAAGTCTGACAATATCCTGTTTCTATAATAGCTCTACATGTATATCCTGATCTGAGTGTACAGCCAAGCTTTTGAAAATCCTGGCTTGCATGCTCGGTTGATCAAGATAAGAATGCCTCTGACTACTTTTTTTCTCTGTAGTTTAAATATCTAGCATTCACAAATGGCTTGTGTGTGCCTATATCTATATAGATATACAGATGTATCTAGATCTATACATATAGATGCATATACACAAACAAATGTGAAAACACAAAGCATGCAGCATAGAGTCTGTGCACCAGAGTGCAATGCACCTGAATTCCATAAAGAGATATTGGAGCTGTGTTTTGCTCCTCTAACCTGCTGTAAAACACAGCAGAAGAAAAAAATACAAGAATGGGTAAATCAAAGCAATCCGAGCTGCCCATTTAGCGTCCTCCTCCTCGTAAATTTTGCAGTAGTTGTGAATCTGCTGAGTGTTGTATTGTAATAGAGGCAGTATTTTTACACTACATATTTCAAAGTATTTTTAGAAGTTATTAAGAAATAAGAGGAAATACTATGTTGTGTAAGACACTTCATACAGTATCTTATCTTCATTGTAATTTCGGGGTGGACCATATCCAATTTCGACCATGCTGACGTGGCACAAGCTGAGAAAGGAGAGCTGTGCAAAGCAYTCCAAATACCAACTCCCTTGTTATTGGGCCACACATCCTCATAAATCCCCACTGCAAAAGAAGGGAAAAAGATGCCATGACACGTTTCACTATTCATACAGATCTTTGTTGTATTTAAGTAACTGCAGTCTGTTAGAGGARTTTGATATCTTTCTAATTACTACTAAATAAGATTACAAAGCATTAGTGCCTGACCTCAGCTGTAAAAATCAATTTAATCCACTTTGGAGTTGTACTATTTGTGATAAACAGTCTCTGATGGATTAGCTTTCTTCTCATGTGACAACTTTCAGTTGGTTATTCTCATGAATCGTAATATAAAAGATTTCTTCAAATACAACCTATTTCAGATATACAATTGGACTAAACTACAAGAATTGACTTTCTTGAATATAACTTTTGTGAGTTCAAAATTATCTTTTTCTTATATTCAACTGAAAGTCGTGTTTTCCACAAGGTATGCCATGCTAGAACWAACAGAAATAGAATACTTAGAAAGAGAACGCAAATAAAAGCCATTAATGAAACTGAAGTTAATTCATTGTTCAAGAAAATATTTGAATAATTGTTCTGATATATATTCAGGCCTACTTGCACATCAAATCAYTAATAAGATGTCTAGTAAATTTTGTTCACTCAACTAAAATATATAATTGCAGAGATTTATGTTCTATTAAGTARTAAAATGAATTCTATTATCATTTAAGAATATTCATTCCCATCCAATCTTACACATGATCTAGGCTTGTTGTTCTCCCCYTTTATACTTTCCAGTGTCACACTCAGCTATGGTTTCTAACAGCAAAACTCTTACAAGAAATACCATTAGTCACCGTTTATAGAGTATCAGAAGTCACAGTTGTGGAAGGTCAAGAAGATGCAGCTAATCCACACTTTYTACTGAAATAAAGGGCAATTTGCTCCTGGTATGAGGAACTTCTAGCCTGAGATATAGGTACAAGTTATGGGGCCAACCCTGTTGAACTAATTCTAAAACAATCTTGACACTTTACAAAAGTAATCAGACACAGCTCTAAAAATACCTGAGGCAATACAGACACTCTGCATAGGTAAATACCTCTGCGTTCCCAGCTGTACTACAATACCCTTCTATTTAAAGCGAACATTTGTTATATGAAGTTTTTCTCTCTAAGTATTCAAGTTCCAAGTAGTAAAATTTTCCAAAGTTACAAATGTCATGTCTGGTTGAAATCGCTTAAAATTTGCATAAATAGCATAAATAGATTAGAAAAATCCCATTTTTACAAGGATAAATATGAAATAAAATATTTTTGTTTGTAGGGAACTATACTAATATTCTGTCTCTAAGCCTGCAAGACCAAACAAAAATGAAAAATCAATTTCAATCCATTTTTCCTTCCTTAGAGAGAATTTGTAACAATGAACACATAAGTTTACAGATACACCTCTCAGGAATAAAAGAAAAYAATTAAAACCTGCATTCACTCATTCAGAACCAACAATATAACCAACATATCACACCAAGGCAATTCACATTTGCTAAGAAGCATTGCTAAGTAGCCCTAGTTAACCAACGCCTCTGTGTTTGCTAAGAAAAACAGAACCACAACAGCAAAATACACACACATGCACCACACAGGGAGCTGCCTTCACATAGGATGCCTAACAGTATAAAGAAACTAACAGAACAAAAGAACAGAACAAATGTACAGTGGCTTGGCTGTTATTGCATACAACTGCCATATATACAGCAAATATATACRTTATATACTATATATAAATTATATATTATATATTATAAAGCAAATCCACTTTTTTTTTTCCAGTTTAGCTATCTTTCCACTAGTCTTTAACAGATTTGTTTCCTCTTAATTTATAAAGAGGAAATTTTTCTTAATAGGTAAATGGGAATTAATTAGGATTGTGCACATYAATCAGTAGATACTCCAATACACCCATACCATAACAACACTCACAGGTATAGAGGGAAACAGGAACATTTTTTTTTCCTGTAAGCACGAGACAACATGCACAATACGTAAGATACTGACACAAAATGAGATACACAGTGATTCAGAGGGTTTCAATTTTTTTTTTTTTTTTTAAAAAAACCACTCTCCAAACCACTTGACATGAGATCTTCACTGTAGTCAAAAACAAATATGAGACATTCAAAAGAGGATAAAGAAATGTCAGGTCATTACTACCACCTGACTCCAAGTGAAAGAGGATGCAAGTTCTACAGGACACCCTCAGTTGTGTAAAGCTGTGCTAGGGCACAAATGTTAACAGAAGGGATAAAGAATTACAAGTGAAATTAATCTGTACCAAAAGCCTACTGCTGACATGCTATTAGCAAATGCTTGAATTCTGCAAAGAACTGGCAGGTGTACTCAAGGAACTTATGCCTCTGTCTTTCACCACAGCTTAAAAAGGTGAGAAAAAAATAGTCAGTTACACAGATAACACTGTGTGCACAGGTGCCTCTGTGCATGTGCTTGATTTTCTAACTAATAGGAGTTTTAGCTGACTGAGAATTTTCTAAAAGGCTTTTCAAAGGAATAATAAAATTGTGCAGAAAATATTCTTATGGAACACACACACATTTCATAGTAATTTTCAGTAGAATTTCTTATAATTTCTCTCAAGTTTGAGACTGAAAGATGGTAGGACACAGTTTGTATATTTATTTAAAAAAGAAGTAAAAGGAACCCAATGAGAAGCACTAATAATCTCTAAATAAGACACTTACCTGGGACACGGATCTATTTTGGAGACTGCATGAATCTGAACCTTGGTCTCCGATATCTTGGCTAAGTTTCTTAATCATTAATAATTAATGATATTGCCTGCTCTGGACTGGATCTTTCTCACTACAAAAAACAGACAAACAAACAAAAAGCAAACAGAAGCTTTGCTGCATTCATCCCAAACTGGGACACCGAGGTCTTGAAAACTCGAGAAGTGGTGGATATAGACAGAGTTTTCTATCTATTTAAGAGATATCTCTCCTTTTTTCCCCCCCTAAAACCAAGATTTACAGTCTAAAATAAATAACCAACAAGAAATGCATTGCATGCAMGTTTCAGATGTCAAGCTGCCACAAATTGGCAATGGGAATGGAAAAGTCTTTTTCTGTAATTCTGAAAGTGTGTTAAGCCTCCATGGCCAAATAGCATCTTCACTCTGATTAACRGAATCAACTGGATTAATAACAGAACAAACACTACTTTGAACATCAAAAAAAAAAAAAAATCTAGGTGGTCAAATAATCTTAACATAACATCTCATATCACAGTAAAATTTGGTTGAGAAACAGAGAACAACAATTATCATATTGCCACTCCAAAGAAATTACCTTCTTATTCTACAATATGTCAAGATCACTACAAATCTTGATACACATATATTGAACAGTTGCTTTTGATCTGTACCAGAAAAAAAWTTACATAAATTATAAATTTAATGGAAGTATTGCACTTTTGGTATATATATTTTTTTAATGTTGATCCATAAGATATGTCAGTATACCTGTTTATATTTTCCAACAGCAAAGAAAATTCAAAAATTGAAAGAGCAACAGCAACTAAAAACCAGAACTTGTATTTCTCTCTAATGACTTCACTAATATGTGGATTTCACTTAGATTTCTGCAGCACCTGAAAATTTTGAAGAACAAATTTCCATCAGAATGCAGGGATGCATATAAATGCATATTAAGATGCAGACATAAAGGAGCTAATGGTTGCATAAATCTGAATTATTATATATGCTGTTTATTACAAACAATTAAACAACAATAACAGTTTGGTTGGCACATATATCTTTGGSAACTATTTCATAAACTAATTGTTCAAAGAAACAGACCTAGAACTAGGCAGCTGCCAGCCAGACTACATTCAGCTTTATAGATGAGGCACACAAATTCTATCCAYGAAATCCAAACAGCCTTTTATGCCCGGTTTATGACTGAGGCTAAGTTGAAATTCAAGTTCCTTGAAGAAATAACTTCTGTCTCAATATGAAGGAATTGAATCTTAAAGATCTGGTCTTAAAAATGATTCACAAGAGTRATGCTTTGTGAGGAGAGCAACTCAAGATGTATCAATACAGAAAACTTCGAGCCATGAAAGCAGTCAAAACTGACTGCAGCACTACAAGGAACTGGAGCAATAGAAAATACTGGACTTGAGTGACTTAATTCTTGGATGGGTAACAAAACAAGTAAGTCTTTTCATACAATGATTCTCAAAGGAAAGCAGAATACGGGGAAACAAAGAAGAAGCAGTTATCC
>PTEX01000238.1:240585-270351 GCA_003342815.1 Eudromia elegans | reverse complement strand
AAGCTTGTCATAGACCTACAGAGAAAAAAAGTATGTACTTTCTTGTTCTTCAAATTTTAATTCCTGTATGTACATTCCATTGATAGCAAATCACAAATAGCAATGTTTCTTATAGCAAGTCTCACCAAACAACTACCTCAACAGACCTATTGTCTTTTATAGTCTTACATAACCCTATGCATTAAAAAGCATGCAGTATATTGTTTTCAACTCATGTTCACTGCATKTTTTGGAGGATTTTGTCAGTTGTTTTTCATTTCTAGGATGTAGAAATAAATGGAGAATTAAAATATGCTGACTCTAGTAATGTGGACTGTATTAGTTACATCAAAACTTGCCTCATGAAAGACAAAATCCAGGGAGAGAGTACCCTGRCTAGCAGGGTACTCCTAGTACTACTGCTATTATAATCTGTGTTATGCTTATTTTGTGCTACACAAAGACATCGCTCTGCAGCCATCTACCCAGCACATCCATCACGTTGATCAAACAAAGCTTTGGGAACAGGTAGGCAGATAACACTGTTTCCATTGAACACAGACATTCTTTCAGGCGTACACAGGAAACACAGACTCAGCAACACTGACTTTGCTGCTATTAAAGATTCCAGATGGAAGCTGTGTCGTAAAAGCCTGTGACTTTTATAACCACCTACTTGATCTTATCAGCATCAAGGAAAGCATTCTAAGGTGCAAGTGAAACTAAGTTCAAATGACAACTCTAGAAAAATTATAAGAATAATACACCAAAAAGCCATCCTACTTCAACTACAGTTGAAATTCAGCTTTCTCTTGATAATAAACATTTCAGACAAGAAAATAAGAAATAACACAAATATACATTTCCTACATATATACAAATGTATATTACCCACACTTCATCTTCCTTTTTTTCCCCCCTCATAATCCATGTATTAAGTTCTTTTAGTGCTAGAAYTAATGCCAATTATGACTCTTAGGTCTTATCACTTTCTAGATTCTTTTTTAGAAAAAAAACCCCTCATTTAAGTGTCTTGAACAAAATTGATAAACTGTGTGAAAAATAATTTACTAATTTTGTTACCTTCTACATGTACTTCATGATTTTATGGACCTTGATTATATCCTGCACATATGAGAGATATGAAGATTGGCACATATAATGAAGAATCTCAGCCTATTTATTCACTCCTCAACTAAAATAATTCCCATTCTGAGGGAAATTTCTATTTCCTTCAGATTAGTAGAAGACAAAAGTAAATAGTCTAATTCATCCTTTCTGGGATGACCAAGCGGGTGACCAGAACACTGTTTAATTTTCCAAATGATTGTGATGATTTTTCAAATAATGTCTTTGCAAATAATTYTAGATATTTTCTTATCTTTTGCCTCTAACCCAAGTTAGATTTTCACAAGTAACATGTAATCCAAGCCAGTTATTCTTACTCCACAAACATTATTTCATTAAATATCAAAAATACTCGTTTCCACTCCCTCAAAAATAACCTCAATATCATGAGAAAATACACCTAAAATATTATTGGCTAAAGAAAATGGAAATTTCATTAAAGATTCCATAAAGCATGCTCAGATAATACAGGGGGAAAAAAAAAAAATCAAAAATGACTGCTAAAAGCTAAACGCCTTCTTTACCTCAGAATGGTAATTTTGATGGTCTGCRCTTTCAGTGAGCGACTGCTTACCTGATATGAGAAATTAATTCTTCATTTTACAAATAGGTTTATTCATCACATTTTCTCTGTATGCATGAGATTATCTAATATTTACTACTTTTTTTTTTTAAACCTCTCAGCTAGCTAGTCTTCAGTTACAGTAGGAACAACAGGCAGAGAGAATACAAAAGAAGCTGAACTTGTTCATRAAGATCTCTATTTTTCTACTACTCTTAGAAGTGAGAAGTGTTTGCAGTGTTCCCCACAGGAAGTATTCACTATTTCACAGCTAACTAAATCATGGAAAAGAGGTACCAACACCTTAGCACACGGTAGGTAAGGTTTAGTTGCTGCTGAAGGGAGCTGGGACTGCTATCAGTAATAGCTCCAACAACCCCAACAGTGGTTTCGGGGAACAGCAGTAGCCTGAATTAGGATGCCTCTATCCAATCATCATTGCACAGAGTGCATATTCAAGAGATCTCTGTTTTTCAAGGGAGAATGAATAACAGTCAGTCTCCAGGCACAACAGAACAATGCAGGATTAATATTCTTTGCCTTGCAAAATGTCCCATGTCTAAAACTCAGCAAAATGATAGGAGATAGAATGGCCTACAGAAAGGGACTTCAATTTTTTCCTCACCTATAAATACTGTCTTGCCTTATGTCCGTCACCACCGCTTTATTACAGGCTTTTTCAGAGAATATATAGCTTCCTAATATTGTATTTCTTAATGCATGGAGGGAAAGACATGTCTGAAAGAAATAGAAAATTGCTGCTAACAGTGGTAATCAAGAAACTTGCATCAAGAGAATAAGCAGTTGCAAGTGGAAACTTCAATGGAAACAAGAAAAAACATAAAGCAAGCATCTTTGGAAGCTTTTGGTTAGGCAAACAATGAAATGGAAGATCCAGGTATAATTTCTGTAAATACTGTTAACATAAATATCTGAATAAACTGGGCTAATTCAAAGTAGAATATGCACAAGAGTGTTTGTTTATGAAGTAGTGCTCAAAGGATATACCATTTTCTAAATCTAAGGCATCAGAATTTGTAGAAAATAGTGATAAAGAAATGAGAACTAAAACTACAAGTTATTAACATGAGAAATAATACAAAGTCACCGCAATACTTACCACTGTGAAATTCATAACCTTCAAAATCCATATCGTCATTGCTAAGTTAACAATCATGGTAACCAACAGGAGAAGGACAAAGAAGTATAAGCACCTCTTTCGCCATCCATAAATCCCTACTGGATAAAATTGAGGATTTTCAGTCCTTGGGAGGCTGTTCTGCTGTGTTGCTAAAATATACTGCTCTCGTGTCATCTGGAAAGGAAAGAGACATAAATAAAAACTCAGGGGGCTGCATTTCATAGATTTTATTATACATAGAGATTGTATAGAAAATCAGCTCCTACTGTATTAAGGGTTGCATTAGTTCTGTACAAACCATACAAATGTTATTTTAACTAGGCATTTAATAAGAAACCACCAGGCTCTTATTATTTTTAAGTAAACCTTTTATTTGAATTACAAATGCAACTTGAAAAGTCAATGTTATCAGTAACAGTCTATAAAAGTTACTATTGCAATACAAGTATGATTTTATAACCATCATACTWAGTTTTAGTAGCCATAGAAGATACATGAAGGTAGAAAAAGAGACACATAAATAAAACAGATTACATATTCTAAATTCTATTTCTGAATCTCTCTGCAGTTCTGTGAAGTCATTCAGAAAAAAAATGCTCTGGAGAACTCAGCCATACAAATRGAGAAAAATCTAATCCTTCTACAAATGTTAGTTTTAAGTATCAAAAAATGAAGCTCACTCTCTTTTCATTATGCTCAGGAAATTTATGTCATCACATATACCATGTTTTACTTAAAAAGAAACAATTTTAACTCTGCCCTTTAAGGTATGTCAATAACATCATCTACACCTATTATTTCTTTTTTAATTTTCTTTCCTGAACCAATCTTACATTATTTCAACACACAAGAAAAGCAGCGAGTTTTTGCAGACTGCTTAATGTCTTAAACATTACCATTAATTCTTTAAAGCAAATCCCTTACTGTACTTCATAAGCCATTTTACTTTTGTTTCTGTTTTTGTATCTTTAAATTTTGCAAATATTTGCATTCAGTTCTGTTGTCACGCTACCTTAAACAGGAAAATATTCATTTTTATTAACTGTGCCTTCRTTTTATTTTTTATTTTTTACAAATTACTCTTGAAGTGTTGCAACCAAAAGATTTAATTTTGAAGATTTTAATGATTTTAAAAGGTTTAATAGGCCCTAAGTGCAGCAAGAGGAAAAAACAAATGAGATTTATGCCATAGATTTTCAACTTACCTGTCCAAATAAACCAGCTAGAATGAGCATTATATTTTTTAAAAAAATATGTATTATTTTTGTCCAATCACAAACCCAAACTAACATTTTAGACCTGTTCAGCACAAAATTGTACCCAGCTGGTTATCATGCTACTTCCAGCAAGTCAGTTTTTTTCCATCAGACCAAGACACGTAACATATGTTTTTCCCAGCCACAGACAAGGATCAAAGGTTCATTTTTCTAAGAACTATGCCTAAATATTCAGATAATAAACAGTCACAAAGAACTCGCCATGATGCTATAAGACCATTTGGAGCTCACCTCCTAGAGGCAACACTCTTGGTATCTATTTGAAGCCACATATAAAAGATGATCTAATGATTTTTAAGTTACTTAGAAATAAACCAAATCTTACTTGCTCTGGCAGTGGAGATAGAGCACATAGAAATGTTGCAAGTCCTAAGAAAAATAAATAATAATCTCCTTTCCATACCATGTTTTTGCAACCCAGAAATTACTGAAATGATGTACATGAAGTACATAAGTCTCAGGTACTTCAGATGAATATTTTTAGATGAGGAGGAACTGCTGTGAGCACTGAGATACCCACTTTCAGTTTTAATAAATCATAGAAGTACAAAGAAATTCCAGAACTGTAGAGGAGTAATGAAATTATTCCAGTATTTTTGAAAAAGTGAATTACTCTTGCTAAGCAATGCAGAATAGTAGACAGAATATCTTTTTTTTWAAAAAAAAGACGACCATTTTTTTGCCCGTAATGTTTAGTGACAATATCTAGATAAACTTCATATATATTTATACAGACACGTAAGTACATATATATATTTGCATACACATACCAGCTTTTGAAGGCTTTGCGGTTTCATGCCATTCAGTTTTCAAACTACATTATAAAAAGGTGTACTAATGCTATCTGACTGACAGAAGCTGTGGRGAAGGAGCCAATACTCAACGGACATTTTAATACTAATCTTAATACTATTCTATTTTTAAGCTGTAGGAAATGCAAAATCATTGGTACTGATATTTCAAGATAACACAGAATATAGCTTGAAAGTTTACCTGGGTTTCTGAAGTTACTGAAGTTCAAGAGGCATAATTAAACAAATAAGAAAGTGTTCCATTAAATGTTTGAAGGATTTTGCCTTAAACTGATGCATTGCTTAGCATATACAGCATAGCATATACAGCTTAGCATAAGATCATAAGCTACAGAGACACACATTAAGGAAATTCAAGCAATTCTAGTACGATGATAATTAACGAGGTTTCTCATGAAAATCAACAATACATAATACATTGTTGAGGAGCTACAAAGGAATTAAAACAGCTCTTACTCTATGCTGAGTATCTGACACAAAATAAAGAAAATAATTGTATGAATACAGGCTGCATAGTCATGTCACAACGGTACTTGAAAATATTTGGCAATATGTTATTTAGTTTTCAGCTACTTTTACACTTTTTGATCTTTCTCAGTACTATAAAAATAAGATTGTGCACATTTCCCAGTCACAGATAACCCAAACTAAATGCATGACATGAAATCTAGATCACCATCATGCTAATGACCTTTAACTGTAGGTCTTTTGGGGGTCTATTATATACTATAATAAGAGATATCTTAGAAAACAAAATAAAAGAATGTAAAAGAGATTTTATATTTTGACATTTTAATCTTTGGGAGAATCACCATGTCTTACAGATGGAAAATTTAATCCTCTCACCTCTAAGAAAAAGGAAACTACAATAGGAGGAAAGGGTTCTTGAAAGAGACAGRCAAAAAACAATGAGCAAGTGAAATAAATCTAGAGGGCGAGACTGCAAGCATAGTTCCTAGAGTAGCAAATTACTTAAATGTTAACAAATACAGTTTGGAACATGATTTTTCCTTTAAAATAGTTGTCTAGATAAATATAGGATGAAAATTTCTAGATTATTTAATAAATGCTACAAAAGWATAATATTCTAAAATGAAATAAGACAGTTATTCTTAATTACTAGATTGGTAACCAAACAAGAGTTGTTATTGTCTGGACTGAGTGCTTACTATTTTTCTGAAAATAATTTTTTATCATTTCATCCATTCTGAAGACAAAATAGTAACTTTTGTTCCATGGTGTTTAACATATGCTCTTAAATCTATTTTGAATCAATTCATCCTTCACTTTTCTTATGTATGTGACAGCTACAAGTTTGAAGCTGTTTGTACGCCATCATAGGACACTACTTCTAGACCTGCTCCTTACTCACCAGTTTTCTATGCAGTATTAACTCATAGACAGGATAAAAAGCATATAAATGATGTAAAGGAAAGTATGACAGTATCTAGACCAAGCAATGATTTAGTCAGGTAAAGACCTGTTAGCAATCAGATGATTTGCAGAGAAGGAAGAGATTTGGAAATGCTGTTCCCTGCCACAGCAGCTGATGAAGGCAGAGGAAAAAAAAAAAAAAAGGTCATTAACTAGCCATAGCATCTCAAAGCTAGTTTTTCAAGACATTTGATAGGGAAATTACCAGAACCAGATGGCTTTTCCCACTCACCCTGCCAGCAACATGCCCTCTGGCCAGCAGCTCAAGCTGTGGACACCTCTCTCTTGTCTGACACTTCAGCAAGTCAGTCATTTTGTTTCTACTCCACACAACCTGTGACCTTAATTAAGCCTACACATGAAATATTACCTCACCACTTTCTTCACAGACTTCAGCTAACAGGCTACCATATGTGCTGGAAAGTTCTCCACATGGCGTAGGCAGGTAGTGCCATAAGAAATTTTTCTTTTTCCAGCAAATGCAATACTCAACCTTGTATGCCCAACATKGACTTTTATTAAGTGATTTTAGTGCCAATATGACAGTATAACATAATAATAAATATAAAAATCATAAGTCATCTTAATCTTGTATCTCTTAAAAAATATATAAATAAATTAGGTGGATTTTTTTTTWAAAAAAAMMCTTAAAAACCCCAGACAGCTACTACAGAAAACTCTTGCTGTCTCATCTAGCATATTTTGAGCTACATTCCTCCTCTTCCCCAGGATTACTTTTAGAAATCAATTACAGAAGATACCATGATCTTTGTTCACCAGTGATCATATTAACTGCTATCACTAGCAAGTTCGTCAAGCTTCATCCTTAAAGAATTAAATATTGTTGGGAGATGTTCATCCAAGTTACACATGCAAAGGCTCTCCTTATGAGATCAGTCATGCAAGCCTTTCTTTAGGCAGTCAGAAACCACATCACCAAATATGTTAGTAACAATACAAAGCAATTTATCTTATCTCCCTGATGGACCATTTTGGATTTGTCAGACTTGCTTTTTTCTCTTTTTAGTATCATCAAGATCTATTATTACTGGCAAAATAGCTCACAAGCACTGGGAGAATGTGTTCCATTCAGGGCCTACAGTGTGTTATCTTCCATCTTCTATTATAAAAATCTCCTTTCTGAGACACAGACTGCATCTTAATAAGAATGCTTACCCTTATAATGAGCTCTTCAAGTATCGGTTACTAACTAGAAAGCATTTACACTAGTTATAGCTCTCAGTTTAGCTTTGGAGACACCTGTAAGTTTAAGAAATATTTATGCTCTATATTTTAYGTTGGTTACATGTAGGCTGCACCATCAGCGTTTTTGAAAGATGCATCTGAGATACTTCACTCATCACCCTTCTGTCTCCAACCAGAAAAACTTTAATTTCCGGATTGACTGCGTAAGGATTAGATTAATTCAGTTTGGGCAAGTTGCCAAATTTTAGGGATTTCAAGATTCACATTCAAGATATTCAGATGCTTCCTTGGATCAGCTGTGGAGTTTTGTCCTGGCCACTTCCAGAAATGGAAATGTAGCTGTACAAATTCGTGTGCTTGAAAGTCTCTTCGCTCGCCTGAAAATCTAAGGGCATAATTATGCAAGCGAACAGAACAGCATAAAGCTGTCCACAAAGTCAGTCAGACAAATTACATAATTTATGTATTTTGGAATATAATACAGAAGAAATTGCTTTTTCTTCTTGGACACAAAAACAGGCTGACATTATTGTCAACAAGGCTTAAGTCAGCGTGCTTTTACTGACAATTTCGCTTAGCTTTATATTGTCAATTAGAATTCTACTTTTTTGCTAAGTTGATACAATTAGATTACTACAGAGACTTCATTACAGCCACAGGCAGGGCAGCAGCTGAGGTGCACAATTTTCTCCCTATGACACCAGAACTTGCTAAACACTTATTGGAACAATTGTCTGTAAAAGGACAATAAATGTTTCCATCCTGAATATTGTTCTCTAACAAAATTATCACTTCAGAAAAATGGAGATAAGTGAACTGGTACTATTACAATTATTACTTGGTGGGAATATCTATGGCTGTTCTGTATTTAACATATTTAATTGYAATGTTCCCAGCACAATGAAGTTCACAGCACGTTAGCATGGATAAATAATCATCTAATGAGCAGAATCATATTTTTCCTCACTATTCTATAATTTGAAATGTTTTTAAGTAGTAACATGCTGTACTGAATTATTCACAAAGCCGGGTTCAGATCTTTCTCAGGTTGTAATGTTTTCTAGTCTGTTCCCTAAATTTCATTTCCAATAATCAATTCCAGTGTACTTTCAGTGTATTTTTAAGGATGCTTTCATTTCAAAAGCTTATTTATTACTTCACTGGTTTACTTTTATTATCATCTATACTTACATGTTACRATTGAAAATAACTTTTAAGACCAAATGCTTCCTGAATGTTTTATGGCCACTGTTAGATGAAAGTACACTGCAGATGTGATGTATTATAGAGATAACCTTGATTAAGCTGGGTGGGAGTAGCAGAAACTGTAGCAGCAACGGAAGATTCAGTACAGCCGTGTTTCCTTAGGGAAAAACAGATACCTGAAAAGGCAAATAGATCAACTTGCATAATATTGAAAGATGCAGCTGAACACAGCTCTGATATCTGCACAAGCTCTTCAGCTCTAGCTGTGAGACTCAGATATTCCTGCTATTAGATTCATAGATAAAAGCAGCATGACCCCCACAGCTGCCTCTTAAGTACATAGAGAAAGCAAGAAGGACAATGTTTATATTCAGTGTATTCCATCAAGGGAAGACCTGACAATCATGTTGATGAAAGACAGCAAGGCCAATATTTCAGTAAACTCATACTAGCATTAGCTTTTCTCTGAGGGATCTGTTAGAGAAAAAAATATAGCAGATAGTAACACTGAAAATTGACTTGGAATGGAGAAAGAATGGGGCATTCTTCAAGGAAAAGAATTCAAGAAGGAATAGGTAGAATGAACCATCTCTGAGGTTACAGGTCCTCGACAACTTTTTTTTTCCTCCCCTACTGGGAAAGTTGAAGTCTGACATTTATGTGTTTGAAGCTATCACACATTCCACCTTCAGAAGACGAAGAAAGGTGACAAGATTGAACTGAATACAAGGAAATGAATGAATAACAGTTTACTAGAAAGATGAAGAATAAGSTGCTTGGTACTGTTGCTTTTCCTTCTATTTGCCTGCAAACATAGCACAACTCTATTGCATGAGTACAGATACCAAACCAGAACTATTTACACCTAGAACACACTGCGACTGTCCTCACTCCTAAGTGAGGTTCTTTTATTACTGTTACTTCAAACCAAGAATTCCAGATTCTAAAAAGTATAGAAAGAACRACACTTGAGGAAGTGCTCTGATATGAAGAATACATCTTGCATGGTAAGCTTTGGTGTAAATATAGTTTTAATGTAGGAAAAGCACAAGGTTCACTTAGCACAACAAATGCCTACATTAAGAGCACATCCTTCCAGCAGTGTGCTATTCCACMAGGGTTCTAGTGTGAATATTAATGTCCCAATTCTTTTGTATAGACTGCAATGCAGATTCTTTCCTGATGAATTACAAGGATAAATCTTTACAGTTATGGAGTTTTAMCACATATAACATTTTTATGTCTGGGAAAAAAAAAATCCCCAAGTTATTCAGCACGAACAAAAAAAGAAAGMTTTTATGTTTCTGACTGTCCGTATTCTAGCATATCATAACCATGTGGTAAAATCTCTGCAGATATTACTGATCATCCAAATACCTGGCAAATTTGGTGCATGTACTGTTATGAAGTAGGTGATACTTGTCAGCCATAGATCTCTTATCAAACCAGTTGATGTGCTAATGAGGTGAGATCTTAAGATCTGAAACCATAAAGCAAATCTGAGTCTCCACCTCAGTAGTGGAAAGGATGGCAGGGAGCACAAGCAAGAAGAAAAACAAATGGATTTTTTTAGGCAATTCTTTTGACTATCTCAGTTGGGTCCTGCTCATGGAACAAGGTATGGGTCACACAAAATACACCATGGCATGCTAGTTTATCCCGYGCTCTACACACTTCTAAGCACCATTTATACATCCAGGAGTTCAGACTTATTTCGGAAGATGACTGAAGAAATAGTATGAAAATATAAGCAGAAAGGATTTTGGTCAAAGCTTTTCATGTTGTGCCAATCCCAGTTCGTGGAACTTCTGCCCTTCTTTCCCTCATCTACTTGTATTCCACTAACTATAGCACTACACTCTGCTGAGCTAAAAATAGCTGCTTTTCCAGAGAGGCATTTTTAGCTCATTAAGTTCATTGATTTCATTCAGAGTGCAGTCCAAAAGCTGTTGTGCTGCCAGAACTGATGATCTAAGCTGACAGGTGTATTTACTGAGGTTGCTGAGAAGACAGCGTGAACGGGAGAAGGCTGCCTTAGGCATTGCCACCACAGGCAAGAGCTAAGAGTACCCGAAGTCACCATAAGAGTAACACGAGGTGGGGGCCCTGGAAGTAAAGTGTGTCGGAAAAACAACAACAAAGAACACATACATACACTGCACATACATATTTTAAAGCAATTAACCAAATAGCTTTAAACCACATACATTTACCATATACATTTCATGTTTACCCTAGGGAATAAGTCTCACTCCAGAAGAAAGGAAGCATTTTAATCTGCCGATGGCWACTCTCATGGGCAGAAGCAGAATATTTCTGTGTGGTTTGGAGACTAGAAAAGTTAGAACATGAAAATGCTGGAATTTCTGCTTGCTGTTAATCTAACATATGCTCACCTTTCTGCATCCCCGCAGACAATTTTAGTCACATCACTTAMATAATATCCCATGTCAGTTTTCCATACTTCAAAATATTCAGCAGGATGAGGAAGACTGCCTTAAAATAGGCAATGATTGCAGTTTGGATTTGACTTGTACTTGATGAGCTTCCTCCTTGACATAAGATGTCAATGCTGTGTACCACACTAACACTGACTCTTTAATTCACCAATTTSATCTCAGCATAAATTAGATGACCTCATAATCAACATGAATTAGATTCACTGTCCCTACCAAGYGGTATGACAGCTGCAGTTCACTTCAGTGATATCATTTATTGATAAATGTAATTATAACAAGATCAATACACAAACAAAAGTTCTCCATCTTTCAAAAACAAGCATGGAAGAGAAGCAATTCCTAGTCACACTCTGAAAAAATAAAAGTGATACTTTTCACATCTGTCTAATAGAGTACCTTCAGAAAATAGCAAAATTTATCTCAAGGCAGATAGTGGTGCCTGAATTAATAAAAAATACATAGTAATTCCTATTTTACAGAACTTATCATCATGGTTCCATGTTCTGGTCCAAGCATCAGTTAGGTGTTAACATTTTAGTTAACGCTCTTCAGATAACTCTTGTAGGTAACCTGACACCTAAAATTCCCTAAGCATCTCCTTACTGAATAAGGATTCCAAAAACTTAATAATAATGTTTAACATATAATGATTAAACGTCACATTTCTGACAGTCACATTAAATAGCTTCGTTAGCAGTACTAAGCTAACATTTTTAATCATTTTTAATCAATCAAAAGGATGCAGCATACAGCAGAGGTCAAAAAATAGAACTGTCGTCAAAATCGCTGGTGGTTTAAATCTACAAACTTTTCATGATCTAGAAAGATTTGAGYGGTTCTTTATATCTCATCCTCATCGCCTTTGACCGTTATCGATTCATCACTCAGGAACTAGGTAGGACAAATCCTTTGACACACTAATGAAGGTGCACATTCTTACTAGCTTCCCTTAAATGAGAAGTAAAAATTAAATGAGCCTCAGTCTACATATAACATGTCCTTCCCACTGTGAAAACAAAATGGATCAATATAATCTGATTAAGAGAAGACTAATAGGAATYGAAAGAAACCTCATTTTTTACATCATAAAAATTCTAAAGGAAAATCTGATGGAACAAAAATACAGCATTAAAAAAAAAAAAAACACACAGAAAGAAGAGATTGTTTCTCCAGGAGTTCAGTTTTCCCACCTTATCGCACTTGTTGGAGAAGCAAAGGATTCCCCAATTTACTCACCTAAAGTCTGCCATATGAGCAAACAAATTCCTGTTCAGAACTAATAATGGGTCAAACACTTTCACCTTCATCTCAGTTAAGGTCTAAGAATGTCAGAGACAAGATGGAGGGACCAGAAAAGAACATCTAATTTGATGAATTCACAATATGATCCATTTCTCATGTAGTTATCCTTCATTTGAATTGTCACTTTTTCCAAGTTTATTGACATGAGCAGAGGAAAAAAAAAAGTAAAATAAAAACCCCAGGAAACATGAACTGTTCAGTAAAAATTTCATGATAATCAGAGACAATTTACTGAAGAGAACAACAACAACAAMAATCTTTTCTTTCCCGATGGAACACTACCAGTTCATCAGAAAAAATAWCTATATTTTAAAGTTATTCTTTATCTAAAATTCTTAATGTGGTATGGGCAAATCACACTCTCCAGCATAGAAAATCTACCACATTATTCTAAAATACAGCCTAAAAATAAAGTCCAAAATAGAACCATTCACAACTGATTTAGGAGGAAAAAAAAGGGTCTTTAATTAAATATTCACCAATAATTTGTTGGGAGCAATAGCTTGTTTTGAAGAAAACAGCTCTTAAAATAAGAATATTGCTTTAAAACTTTTTTCTTACTTCACTTACTATCTTTTTATTAATGAATCAATTCTGTTGTTAGGTGTTYAAAAATGCCATTTCCTCTCTTACTTGTAATAATAAGAGATTGCATTCTGAATACTGAAATACTCCATGCATTATTTGATATTACAGTGATGTTTCTGAAAATTAATCTTCCCCACAAATTTCTTGATTCAATATTTAGCACTAAAATTACTGTTTCTCGTTTAGGTTCATACCTGGAAATGGAACCTGTAACACGCAGGAAACTTCCACTGCATTGATGCATGTATTTTTAGCATTGTTGACTTTTGTGGATGTATGAAGACAAACACACAGTACGGCATAATAAACTCCCTAATAAAGTGAACTCAAAGGAGGTTTATAATTAAGTAAAACGAATTCAGAATATGCAGAATGATTACTCTTTCACATCATCAATTCACTGATGTGAGAATTGTTGGGTTGTGTACTACAGTAAAATACTAATAATTAACAGCAACTCCTTTTACACAATAGTTTAAACAGGAAACTTCTATTGCCTGAAAACATTATTAAAATGCTGTGAGAGTTTGAGAATCTGAGAATCTATTTGAGAATCTGAGAATCTATTTTGAGTAAAAAAAAAACAAAACTAATTTTAAAGGTTAGAACTATGTAGATATATACAAGAAGCAGGCAAGCAAAATCCAGCTGAATAATCAGTGGGACAACATCTTCTGTAACTCTTGATTCTATGTGGTTGCTTAGAAGCAAAAACTCGTCTCATGAACCACAAGCTACAGGCTTATGTATTGCTACACAACTGTAACCCTCCAAACAAATAATTGACATAGTATCAACATATTTCCTATTTCCTACTATTTTTGATTTAGAACTCATAGGGAACCATAAAAAATAGTTCCTAACTCAGGGGAAAGAACAGTTCGGCAGTCTGATGAAATACAAATTAAGCTCAGGAAATACATAATCTCAGGGAGTTTTGTGAATTTGCTGACATACATGCCAAGCCTTTTATGAAAAAAATAGAGTAGATCTACATAGGTAAGTAGCAACAAGTCAATGCAATACTAAATACTTGGTTACTTGGTTAATGTGGTTTTTAACAGAACTGTTTCTCTCCAAGACTGAAGATATTAAGAGATCATCCATTAATGAAGGAAAAGGAAATGAAACGTAAACACTCCACATGTATATCATTCCTTCAGCTCTGCTTCAAAGAATAACTGCCTCATGAAATACAAAATGGTAAACAACGATATAAAAATGAATAGAACAAAAGAACACAACAGTTTCATAAAACATTTACACTAGTGTTTGCAAAATTARTTTACAGTGGATTAGATAATGCCATCACATACGTATATTTCTCCGAATAGGTTAATGATGGAATGGTGAAAATACGAGTCTGTTTCTACCCAATATCTTCATTAACATCTTCAGCAGGAAGTGCACAAGATTATGTACAGAAATGCCATTGATGATTAAGAAGTTGCACTTACAGAACTTTAAAAATGCTGGTATACTAGAAGAATCATAAGACTGCCCCACTGCGCCCCACCCCTCCCTCAAAATTTAAGCTGCTGTTCAGAAATAAAATRAGAAAATACATCAGTTGTTAAGTGGAGAGAAAAGCAGCTTTAGATATCAAAAGAATCGTAAGAAACCAGGAGAACCAAGACTGGCTGGTGAGCAACAAGGAGACGTATGTACAGACAAGAGGATTTGGCACAGTGAAGAACAGCAAGCACTTGTGGATTTCAAAGCCAGAAATTTTAGAGACAACATGTCTCTTATGTCTACTTGGAAATGTAAAAATAACTTCAAATACTACATTTCTAATACCTTATAGAGAACAAGAAAAAAAAAAAGAGACAGAAAAACAAATGAGTTGGACTGAATTTGGCTTCCAACTCTAGTATTACATGTTCAGAGGTTGTCTTTCCCATTACTTCACAGATTCAAGCTAGTGTAAGTGCAGCAATCTGTTTTTTAATTCTCTARAAGGGCTTCACCTCATCTACTCATCACTGAAAGGTGCTGGTGGAGCAGCGAAGCATTGCACGGCTATTTGGTAGGCTGAGTGAGGAAACAYAATTCCTCCCTCAATCCTTCTAATTGCATAAAGCTTCCTTTGGGTTTTGCTAAAATAGCACAGGCTGGTCTTATCTTGATCCTCTATCTCTATACCCCCATCACAAAGTCTTCAGCCAGCTTGGACCTTTTCCACATGCACACACCCAGCACACATTCAACTGCCAGCATCTTCAGGTTTCATACCAAGCTGGTGTGAATATATAGTGAATAACTCAGTCTCCAAGTCTAGCTATATTGTGGCTGCTAAAACAATTAAAATCCTATGTATACTATTTATACTAGTCTCCTTTTCATGTATCTTGGCTGTAATCATATAGGCAAGTACATTTACAGTGCATAAATTGGTGTAGCAGACAAGAACACAGTTACCACCACCATTCATAATACTTAGAGACAGAGCCTGGACTGATCTTTCTGTTTAGGCAAAAACCATCTCATTTTATAATATAACCTCTTAAACTTCAAATAGACCATCAAAATGCAAAGGCTAAGCTTGCCCAAGCCTACTGTATAGGACCTATAACACCTACTGAAAAAACATGTCTCATCTAGTCTTCTCATTCTCTGTATTATACTCAGGATAGATAATATGCAGTATAGCCCTATATCCACACCCTATATCCAACATGTTCTAATTATAATAAATTTCGTTTTCTAAGCATCTACTGTTAAAATGAAATTAATTTTAAAGTTTTTCTGTTACTGTATTGGAAATCACTACTTAAATACGTCTGCATGCTGAAAAAAAAGATAAAATTGGTTAGCAAGTAACTTCCATCCCTGCTTTGTGTCTCATGCATTTGAGATGGAGAAAAAGAGCTAGCCCTTGTGTAATAATTTAGATTCTGTGACACCACCTCATGAGATGTTTTCAAAGCAATCTGGACTGTATTAAAAGAGTGGCTTCTGTCCTTGAAAAGAAATGAATTTAATATTGCACTTTAAACCTCTAGGTCAAACATATCAGCACATTCTGTTTATGTAGCTCCTTGAAAACACAACCATACATAATGGTAAAGCACAGTATATTCTTCAAGTATTTCCTTCCTTTGAGTAGGAATTCTCATTTCTATACCTTTCATGATTAGGCAAATTATTAAAAGAGTGGAAAAATTATTTAGAAGATCTTTAGATTTTTTTTTTTTACATCTAAGCTAAAAAGTTTCATGATGAAACTTCATTCACTGTATTATCTGTTGCTTTAGATTAATATGTTAATATTTCAATACAGAGGATAGAGCCTTGTAGTGGAAAAGAACTGAAAAGTACCAAAAGCACATAAAGYTTATTAAGAATGGGGGATGATATGAGGAGACATACAGTAATAAATTCTCCCATTCAATCAGTTGCATTATTTCAGCAAAACAAAAACTTACATGTCCAGACTCAATCCTTTTCTAAAAGGCTATTATTTCAGTATCTGCAGAAACAAATTTAAAAGAGAATATTGAAAAGTCAAACATTCAGACTTGGTTATTACTGAAAGAAATAGCTACTGTTGAGTACTGCAGAAAGGGCAGCAGATTTTACTTGGTTATTCAAGGTGTTAGGTTGAACAACATGCACCAGGCAGGGCAATCAGAGCACTGAGATTAAATGGCCAGATGTTGCAATGGAGGCAGACCTGTACGATTCCTTGCCAAAGGAGGAAAGTACCCCTCAGAGTACTAAGAAACCATATTACTTGCTAACTTGTCCAAATCTGCCTAGASTGTCACAATAGAAATCCCTTCACCCGCAATTGCTTCTAAAAGAATAAACACTGTAAAACTACATTTTAATTAACATACCGTAATACAAGTCACATATACTGTAAAAATCATCAAGTTAGACAAAACAAATAAGAAAAAAGAGAAAAAGAATACTGTATCAAGAAGCTTATTTATGACCATCAAGTCTTATGACTAAAATGAGAAAGTTGGTCCTTAGCAAAAGTGACACAGAAGGTATTCACTGATTGACAGATTGCTTGGAATTATTCACCAGTGTGCGGGTATCGTGCTCTGTTGCCCACTTCTGACACACTAGCAGTTGATCTTAGATCAGTAATTGAAAGTTTCTGTTTTGGACAATAAAATTGGATTTTAGATTTGTAAACTTTTTTTTCTGAAACTGATTTATTCCTTTTTTTTGTTTGGTTTTTTTTTTCTTTTTTTCCTAAGCCTAACTTACTTTCGGAAAAGCTCATAAAGACTTCTAAGATCCTAACTCTTTTGTAAGCTGCCATTAACAGCATTTTTTCTCTACTTCTCTGGAAAAAGAATCCAAACTAGATGTTTTATTAGTTTTGAAATCAATCTGTTAAGTCATTTTCTGAGATAAATATGAAAATGGGAATTTAGAGTCTGAATCCAGAGAAGAATGAAAAACACTTGCTCTTAACCACAGACTTCTATTCTCTTTCCTTACAGAAAACAGCAAATCCTTTAGCCAGGACAATACTGCCTCATACAGTGGATCATCAAGAGACTCCAGCATCTCAGGCAGTACTTTTAGAAAGGGCCGTATTCATTTTTGTGTCATATGGTACTCGATGCATCCTAAATGCTTCTTGTCTAAGTCTTCTCAAGCTAACTTCCAACTGAGATTTGAAAGGTAATGTGTTTCTAGCCACATTAGTTTTTATTTGCTTGAATTATTGTGTTCTGCTGTGTTTGACAGCCAAATTACCTATTGTCATTAGTTATGATAAACAGTTTTAATTTATGTCCAGCTTTCATTCTGCTAGTATTGCAGACAGATATACAATATCTAYAAAGGAAAACAAACTGATTTCTCTCAACTCATATTTTGTACAACTCATAAGTTTAAATAGATAAAAGCAATTTTACAAGCACTTGAAATCAACAACTAATATCAGTAGAAAAAAATCAGTGTATGGATCTACCTACATWTCCACAAAACAGATTTATACCATTCTACAAACTCTAATCAACAAAAATGGTTAACCWAGTAGCACATGCACGCATGTCTCAGTTTTTATGAGGAGCACATTACTCCAGCTTGCAGCAAGGAAAACTCGTCAAGGACAGAATCACAGCTCACAGATGGACTACTCCATGCAAGAAGTTAGGCATACATGCTGTTTAAATTATCCAAACAAACACCATTTATCCAAAAAGCTTCTGAAAGTTGTCAAAGATGAGGATTCTCTTTAGTAAACAACTATTAATTGCCCCATGATTTACTTCAGAATTACTACTACTAATTTAACTTCCATTACTAATCACTGATGCTAAAAAACAACAAGATTTACAAGGGAGATAGGATTACAATGAATTAATCATCAAAAGTGTGTGTGTGTGGGAATCATATTCTCTGTCCTTCCCCCCACCTTGAAACAGCTGCTGTTGTAAGGGAATAGAGTTTGAAATTTAGCAACTTATGCACAATTTTAACATAATACTATTGGATTTTCTTGGCATTTTCTGCTAACTAAACAGTCATTTCCTCATACTTTTAAAAATAAATATTTATATTCACTGGATGTATTAGGCAAAGAATCAAATGGAATAAAAATTCTAAGATTAGAATATGAACCATTTATTTTCAAGATGAAGGCCAGCAGGAAGTTCTATTTAGATGAACACAATCAGCAAAGATGGAAGTGGAGAAAGCACTTCAATCTTCCTCTTTAAAGTGTTCAATATAGCAAAAAATTGTTTCTGAATAGTATTTCAATTTGAAGCTAATTGGTACTGGATTTGCACTCAAAATATTTTGACCAGCCTAACTTAAGTTGGCTCCAGGCAGCTCACTTATATTGGGAGCAATCCACAAGTTCATTGGTTCACATTTACATTCATCTGGATATTGAATATTTATAGCAAAGCTAAACAGAGCCTATAAAGATATCGAATCCACCACATAAAAAAAAACTTCATGCTGAACCATGAATTCATGCTGAACCTCAACTCTAGGCACAATCTGTTAAAACATGTATAAACACACACACACGCAGAAGAGCTCTTGGGCACAGCATTTTCTTTAAAGCAAAATATCCCATAGCAAAGCACTTCTGAGTGAAGAATTCTAACTATGCTCATAGAGCTATGAACAGGGTGAATAACWGCGAGAGATTCAATATCTATTAAATGAAACATAGCAACAGAAATACAGTTTTAGACTGAACATATGTATGAGGCAACTTGATCCTAGCAAGCACAGCCTGAAAAAAATTTTTTTTTATTATTTCGACATCTAGACATTATTTGATGTTTTACACAAATCACAGGCATCACAGATGATCAGAATCCCAAGATTAGTAAAGCAGAACCATAATTACCTAAATGAGAATTACTCTCTTAGCATGAGAGAGTAGAAAGAATACCCATCTTCAACGTGATCCAAATTGGCTATTATTTATATGTACGAGGAACCACATAAATGTGGTGCTAGCAGGCCTCACACAGGTTTGTTTTTCAATTAATGCTGCTTTATCAATGACCTGGAAGATCATGACCTGGAGTGCTACAGGTAATTCCACCATTGAACAAAAGTTTAGAGGCTCAAAAATAAAGAATATCAGATGCAAAGGCTGCAATCTTTGAAAAGCCTCCTCGAATCAGTTTATTCTCTTCTGTGTCTTAAGTTTATGGACTTAACACATAGTCTTATACCTGAGATTGTTGGTATTTTCCCTGATACTGTTATATTTTGATGATTCTCACCAACAGCATTGGAAAGCAGCTTTCACCTAATTTTCTAAACGCAATGTTCAGCGAGTCACTGTAAAGCTCTATGAGTCACTAGTGCTACTTCTTGAAATCACCTGCTCAATGTACAACAGCAGTTAAAAAAGCCAGTGAAACACTGGGAAACCTATGAAGTATGTTGAGAAGGAGGCATCAKATTGATACTGTAGAAAGTCTTACTAAGATTTCTCTATGGGCTGTTCTTTGCCTAGACTTTGATATTTAAACATAAATAATAGCTGTTTTTAAATAAATCATAAGGACATTTACATATTATGTTTTTTACATTGAGTCTATAGTCAGAATATTTATAAAATATTGTTTGAAAAATACTCATTGCAGCAGTACAGTAAGTCTATCAATCCTAATTAATATTGAGTCTGAAGAACACATCTACTGTCTCCTTAAAGTCCCTTTAATCAACTTTCTTACTAATACTATTATTTTTTCATCCTTTACCAAAAAAGATTGCAAATTATCCAATATTTGGTTATTTAGTAATAGATAATTTAACATAAAATTGCAGCAATTACAGTTTTAGTTGTCTTTAAAAAAAATAATCATGATGTGTTTTAAGACTCCCAAAGAAATCATTTCAATTGGTTAGGAGATGAACTCAAATATCATAACTGCTATCCAATTTTCTGCACTACCTAAAAATCCATTTAAAGGAACAAAACTGCTGTGATAAGTGAGATGACTGGTAGTATTACAAGGACAGGAACTGGCAGAGAGAGATAAACCCTGTGCATCTGGAATTCTACCAAATACAGTATTAAAAAACTCACTGCCAGAGAAAACAAACAAAAAAAATGACTCAATCAGCTTAAGAATCATTAATATTAATAATTTTATGTTACAGTCATCGTGTTACTGTTGCATGGATTAGTGCAGATTAACAAAGACATTTGACCAAAATTTATGATAGTGCAGACACATTTGAAGAGAGAMAGGTACGAGGTATATACACAGGAACACATAAAGCACAAAGTAATCTACTATGAAAGAAAAGCATTTTAAGTGATATATGCAGAAGTGCAGCCCCCTTCCTCCCAAACTGAAGAATTAAGTCAGTTAATTTAATCAGAAAAAAAAAAAATCACATTGTTCTTACCATTACTGTACTCATGTGCACCACRTCTAAGTGCTGCAGTCCCATACCATTTAAAGAACTTCACAAAAAACATTTAGATGGGTTGATTTCGCAGCCTTAAATTGCAATCATTTAATGAGCCTTTAGAACACATGTGGAAGATCATAGCACAAGTCAGCAGAATTAGTTTAATTTTAAATCCAAACATTATTTTTGATTGTTCTATTTGGTTACCTTTGAATTTCCTTCAGTTTACCTTGTGGCAAATTTTGCACAGGGCTGAAGGACTGTTTAGGTGATAAACTCCAACGTTACAAGAGCTACTTTAACTTGTGTGTTATTATTGCACAGCCACCCATTTATATACTCATGGAATACATAGGAATCAAAACTATGCATCATAAACAATATTTAACTGTTGTGTAACTGATGCACAACAGTAAGTCCTATCCTGTACTACAGCCCTATATTTCAGTGATCCCTGTAAAGTTGAGTCACRTAGGAACATAAGGTAGCTGCAACAACAGCAACAAAATACAAAATGAGATTCAGGTTCTACAACAGTATTTAACAATATGTACCTAGAAAACACTATGCTTCAATGAASTGATCAAGTGATTTGTGCCCTGTTCTCAAGTTTCTGAAACTTGATGGTCAAAGACCTTTCAGACAGAAGCTGTATATTTCTATTTAAACTTGCTATATTTTTCTCCATAYTTATGACCATCTTAAATGTGCTTATGCGCATCTGCCCCAAATCTTTTCCAGGCTTTTTTTTTTTTTTGTATGTGTGTGCGCTGAGGAAGAAATTCAAGTAGTGCTGAAAACATGTGCCTTGTGTTCATATGATGGCCAAATTACATTTTTATTCCCTTCTCAGTTCATCTAACAACATGCAAGACTCCATACGCTGTCCTTATTTCACCTTTACCTACACTGAATTTTCTCTGCTTTTTGTAGCGTGATGAGACTGACTCACAACTGTACTTGGTTGAGATTTATCTTTAATATCCTCTGACTATCAAAAGAGGACACGAGCACTGTATCACACTAAATCACAGAGCAGACAGACACAAAAATATTATTCACAGCGTTTCTCTCCTAGGCTTTATCTTCTTGGTCAGATATGTCTGTAATAGACTTTCTTCTACTTTTCCAATGATACCAAGATTAAGATTTATTATTACCCTCCCTATACAGTTTGCAGTTTTTAACTACAGTTCTCTTCATCTCTTCAGATTTGTGCCGTTTTGGTCACTACCCTCAAAAATGTTCATCATCTACTTTGTCAACACTTGCAATTGAATCAGGTCAAAAAAAGCCCTATAAACAGTCATTTACTTCAGCATAACTCAGTTCCATTTACAGGATTTTTTTTTTTTTTTTTTTTGAAGATGCTTGTCATTATCTTGGGACCTCCCTCAATTGCAGAAGTTAGGGTAGCTCTCAGTAGATGTGCTCCAATTCACCCTGCACAGCCGTGCACCCAGATCCTGCCCCACTCTCCTGTGCTAGGAAAAGTCCCCATAACAGCCACAAAAAGCCAGTGTTTTGCCAGCTACCTCAGGCCCTAAGATTTTCCTCTAAAACTGCTCTTTATTCTTTCCTGTCCAGAAAAAAGAAACAAAAAGACCCTTCATTACTCCTCAGCATTTGCTAAAGTTTTCTCCTTTTAGAAGTCTCCTGCACCCTGACATGTGTGCAGATGCCTCCTATTTTGTATCAGAATATCTCATAGCTCATTGAACTCTTTTCAAAAGTCAAACTGACCAAATGAAATATAATGAAAGCTTTACCGTTTAGGTTACAAATATATCATACCATGTCAAACTGCCATTGATTTCAGCGGTAAAGTCAATATTTACTAAAATACCACCAAGAAATAGTATGACAAATGAAACTTCATGAAAGAGCACATCTTGACCAAGACTTCAGTAAAATCTCCCTGAATTTAATGTGATTTGAAAGCCTGTGTTTGCAGAAATGACCTTYAAGAGAGTTTCCTTTATGATGCTTTTGTATTATTCCTTTATTTTCATCGCTAATCTCTCCAGTGCTCCTTTCTGAGAAGTTTATCTTATTCCAAACAACAGAATGCAAACCTTGAGAGGTAGATAGAATCCTGCCTTAACAAATGCCTATATTTGAGAAAAAGCATTMCTTCACACTCATAAAGGAATGGCAATATACCTCCAGGCTTCAATACYGCTCTCTGCAACTGCCTGAGATCACGTGGCCTCTGCAGCAATCTTATGAAACTTTTTATGAGACTGAATTGATGCATAGGCTGATCTTTGACTTGCCTCCTGTACCGAAGACATGAGATTCTGTAGGAAAGCCTTGCCGTGTTAAAATTTAAATTTTTAATTTTTTCTCCTCTCTTTGCCTGGTTGAAGAGTAGGTAGGCAACAAAGGAAGCATTTGCTCATTATTTATCAACAGTTCTATTTCAGACTTTTTTTCCCTGTAGTCTTCATCAGAACACTGATTTTTCTCTTTTTTAAACAAGAAATATCTATAAGACTTTAAAACAAACATAGGTTAAAAAAGCATACATACAAAAGGYTCTTCATTGTCAAAGAAATAATGTAATAGAGTACATGTGGGAAAAAAAAATGAAGTACAGAAGTCTCAAAACACAGCCACAAGAAAATCTGACGTTTSATTATGCAAGTGCTGCTGTAATTATAACAACAAAATGGCATGTAATAATGACTAAGTAAACTGACCATTTATTTGCAACTCAGTCAAAAATACCTGCACATATATCCACAGGTTGTAAATATTATTTAGTCTTTCAAGAGAGACTGAAGAATGCATAAGTCTTCAAATTTTTCAGAACAGCAAGCCCCTTTTAAGAACATCCCTATAGCTATGAATCACGATTTCGACTCACTAGATGCAAACACAGGGTTCAGCTACAACAGAGAACACTARTTGTCTGAGAAGTGACCAACAATTATATAAACACAAGTGCTTCTAACCACTAGAAACACCTCGATTCCTATTTATTTCCTATTAAAAAAGTTGAAATTCATTGCAAGTATTTTGATTCTRTTAGGTCAATGAGTTAACTTAGAAACATTTCTAGAAACAAAAMCAAGTTTTATTCAAACTATATGCTGTATTTTTCATATATAAGTAAAAAAACAAGACTGAAGTACAAGTATAAGAATCCTAAAGTTATGAGGACATTTTCCGTGTGTCAGATGCATGATGAAGAGTTGAAGAGCTGAATATGAAACTAAGATTATAAAATAGGGTGCTGGAAGATTTCAGGAAGCCACTGGTTACAAAACTGTGTCAAATAACTCACCCCTATCCCAGCCAAATAAATCTTTAACAAGTAAACTGAGAAAACTTAATATAAATGCATCTGCATTCCAAGGATAAATTAAGTAATCTCGTGTTCTGTTCTGATCCTGTAACTGTATTGCTTCGGTTTATTTGWAGCCTGCACTGCTCCAGGAGAGATGACAATTATAGGGGAAGACTTCTTGAATTTGGAGTCTAAAGCATAATGAAATATGYGTTAGACTAGATACTTTAGACTAGATCAAGAATTTAAAAACAYAGCAGGAAAATTTATATTATATAACTATCTATACTTTTTAATTGGGAAAAAAAAAAATGTTTTACACCCACCAATCCAAATCGGAAACTGGCAACTAATGTGAGCTTTTATAAATTTACAGTTAAACTAAAATAATTAGGCATAGAAATTTGACAGGAGAGAGGAARAAGGGATCTATTTGGGTCTTCAATCCATCTTCTCACCAACCATCTTCAACAACTACTTATTCAGATATATCCAGGAGCTGTTACATTTCCTCAGAAGCTTTTGAAAGGAACAACTAGGATTACCTAAAAAGTACTTTTAATGGAATTCTATTTAAATTGATCTTCTCAAAAAAAGTAATAGAGGAAGTCATTTTTCTTTTTGCATACTCTGAAAAGAAAAACATCCCTAAAGCCAAGCTACATATGCATATTGACAGGAACACTAAACGTTTAGATGGTAAGATCATGYGTAATTGAAAATCCAGTGAGAAATATGTTCTTCCAACTCTTTTCTAAGTATAAGTAGTTTTATGCCTTATAGTAATATTCACTGCTATTTTTAATTTACTTTCATCTTTGAGCTAACAAGCTTCTAAATGACATATTTCTGTTCCTTTAAAAGGATACAGTTCTGTACAGATAAGAAACTCATAAACTCCAAATAAGGAGAAGCAAGCAGAAACAGTTTAAAATATTTGCAAGCACCCAGAGCCTTGACAGTGCAAGTATCCCTTACTATCCTTCATCAATTAGAAAAAAAATATAGTTTATTTCTTATAATACCCCTACAAAAACCATCAAGTGCATATTTTCACATAGACTTTTTTTTCTTCAAAGGGCTAATTATTCCTTCTTTTAAAAASAATTTCCATTACAGAATACACAACTTTTTAAAAAACACGTTCTTTGTCTTATTAAAAGTCTTTCTAAATTATAAAGACTGCCAAAAATTACCTTCTGTCCAGACTTCAAATTAGTACAAGTCCAGCTACAGGCAAGTGAAGCAGAAGTGAGGTGAGATGTATTCTCCTAATCAACCAGACTTCTTTCCTGTGATCAAGTGCTATTTTCTTCAAGCAGATAAGATATTCATTTTTTCACCCTTTTCAATATACTATCTATATATTTTTTAATATACAAAAGATACCAACAAGTAATAAGCAGAGCAAATCTGTGCTACCCGATTCCTGCTCAATAATAGCAATGCCTTTGATGATTGCAAAAGCACAGAGGAAAAAAGGATGCTGCTGCTGACTGACCTCACATCAAGAGCAGTGTAGCACCCAGTAATATTTGCTGTAAACTTGTCCYATTTATTTTTCAAAACTGAATACAGTAGAACTAATATTATAAAATTTTCTTTTCCAGCCTTGAGCTTTTCATCTCCTAGAAGTTGTAAGAATAAGTGACAGTGACAATCAAAGCTGAACTCAGATTGCAAATTTATCGCTACAGGGCCAATGAAGAACACATATTTCCGCACGGACGCGTGAGCTGGCAGCCTGGCAAATTCTTCTTTCCAGTCACTAGACACAATTTACCTGTCCAGAGCTCCACTGTCAGATTATGTTGATGGCTACATGTATAAATAATTCGGGACAAGTTTTAGAGCCCTTATAGAAAGAACACAAATAAACAAAGTCCATGTTGCTGTACACATTAAAACACGAATGAATATCCAACAACATTTGGATCACATTACATGGAACTTGTTCTGCACACAGAATCTGTTCTCAGAAGATACCCTGAATGACGACTGAGCCATCATGCTCATGCCAGTGAACATACTGAAGCATATAAATAAATACATCCAAATACATGAACATACCAACAATTAGAGCAATGAAACYTTTTAAAGATAAATTATATGTATGGTGTGGATGGGAGAAATGAAAGAGAGGGAAATAGACCTAAATAWTACTCTGAACAGGGAAGATTTATTAAGATAACAAACATAACACAGAAGCTGAGTTCTGCACACAGCAACTTAAACGCCGTGTCCTAAATATAAACTGAGTACCTTAAATGCCTGGGAGGAAATGTAAGCAAGTACRAGAAGGTTTTCACACACTTTCCATTCTTAGAAGCATACATTTTTGTGGTATTGTTTCTCAATTCTTCTTATTCATGCTCTTAAACAAGGAAGCAGTGCTCATAAATGACTGAAATCTAAATGAGGTCTGTTTTTATGATCTTGCAACTGAGTAGAATTTGTCATAAGTCATATTTCCAACATGATCTAGAGAGTTAAATAGTAAAACATAAATTGTGCAGAAAAAAAGTATGAGGAAGTAGCASGGCAGGAGCTGGGGGGAGAAGAGGAAGACATCTCCCAAATATTCCTGCAAGAGCACATAGCACTGTTAGCTTGGGACTAGTACCATAGTACAAGACAGACAAGTTTTTAAGTTGTTGGGGTTTTTTTTGCTTGTTCATCTCATTTTTAAACTTAAGAAGAGACAACATAGGAAACTGCGGTTGAAGTTATCTGACCAACGCAGAAGGGCAATACGAAAAACTACATTTTAACACCTACAAAATAACTTTCAYGTGAGAGAACTCCCACAGTTGCATGTTTTATTTCTACTTGGATGTATAGCTTATGTAGATGGAAACTTCCCTATCAAGAAACAAGGGAGGGACTGAAATAATAAGACGATATCATCTCATAACCTCTCGCACCCACCCAAGCTTGACTTCCCCTTCCAACTGCCAGGGCRAAAGGCTTTCCAGGACTGCACTGGGCAAAAGCAAGACTCAAAAAGCTTTGGGAGTCCCAGGAAAACATCCAGCTGCTAGTCCATTTTAAGTAAGTAAATAAAATTACTTCATGAGGTATCACACAACTACTTCCATTATATTATTCTGATTCACTAMGTGGGAGAAAAATGATTTCACCCAYATAGATTCTACTCAGAGAAACTCACAAGAGCAGAAAAGAAACATTTGGTAATAACTATAACTAATCATCATCAGATTACAAACTAGAGAATATATGCAAGGATTATCTGCATACTATCCTAGAATACAGCCAACAACTTGCCTTTCCAATTACTTAATCTCTGAAAAATCCCCAGTTTACCCTGAGCCATTGCCTTGAGACTTTTTGGACATCTCCACACACATGGAACTGCATAGTACGGCTATAGCTTAAATCCCTAGCCRTGCAAAAGTCGCATTAGTGTAAGCTTTACTGCAAATTCAGTGTCTGAAAGGTCGCACATGACGCAAGTTTCATCTTATACATTTRTAAAATGACTGGAGACATATGTCTACCGGACAAGAGGAATGATAACAGAAGAAACTTTTTCTAATAGCTAAATAAATAAATAACCAACCAAACTTGAGAAGTACTATACTTCCTAAAAGCTAACAATTTCAGAAYGTTTTCAAATCACATCTTTGCTATTCAGAGCAAAAAACATTGTGGCAATACTACATAATTTTATTAGCATAGGATGCTTTTTCTAATTTTTTTCTTAATACTTCTTAATGCTAGATTAAGGTAAATCTAGATCTTTGTCTGGTGAATCTAATCACGTGGCTTCTTTCCCTGTGTTTCACTGACAATTTTGCATAATGACTTCCATCCAATTTTGTTAAGTTCTAACCCCCACATCCATATTGATGAAAAGCATGTCTTGTTCCTTTCTTGTAATTTTTCCAGTTTAAGTTCACACTCAACCATGAACTTCTGAAATTCTATGGCAGAAATCTCTTATCCATGTTCATTAGGTTTACTGGCTAAACTTCACAGGAGAACACACACACACCCCCTCACYGTATCCAAATGATCCACTCATTTCAAAACTCGGAATAAAGCACCGATTTTGGAATACTGGTTTAATYATAAATCTAAATAAAAGACTAAAGGAGACAAAAATAATACCTGGCATGCTTTTTGAATCTGATTTATTATCTAGATTAATTGCTTGGGAAGAGGAAAAAAAAAAAAAAACTCACACACAACCACATGTATTTACCTAAATAGTTAGAGTTTTTGGATGACAAATAAAACTCTTTGAGGATGACCTGTCATTTGCTGTTTGCTGTTTCCTATCACTGCTCAAAAAGTGACATTGCCAAAAAAAAAAACACTGCAGAAGTTAAAAAGCATTAAATGACAGTATTTTAATGATATAGGTAATGCTGCCTTTTGCAAGTGATATTTCCAGTTTCTGACAAATCTTATCAAAAACGCCCACGGGCTAGGTCTAAAGTTCTGATTACATTCTGAGTTGTAGCTTTTCCAGTCTCTAAAGGATACTAGAGTTTTAAAAATGGTGTTTCTGTGGCACAGTTCCAGTCCCTTAGAAAACTGGAGTAAGATAAAAAATATTTTTACATACCAAGTTGATACTTCAGTGTTAGACAGCTTCTCATATTAGTGTTCTTTGTGCAGCATATCTGGATCTCTCAAATTTAAGAAATTATATTTGGGGTTACAGATAGCTAATGGATTACCTCCATTGCTCAGAGTCTGTCTATAGATCTGTTCTTCAGTATCATGGGTGAGGAAAGTCCTGTATCCCAGGGCAGTTTTTTATAAGTATAAGAGTCAAGACTTATCTCTCTCAGAAAAAGGAGACTCAATCAAGCCACACCGTGACAGATGACACTTTCACCTACCTCTTACTTTTTCTCACATTAAGATAAAAGGAGTGTACACAAAGTAGCGAATAAATCTATCTCCTAAATGTGCTTCATTCATGACATACTCCTCTGTCACAACACCACTTTGCAGGGCTTTCTTTTTCCTTCAGTGAATTTTTAAGAAATGCACATCTTGCTGTCAGTATCACTGAAGCTCAGATGCCTTTTTTTTTTTATGGTAATAAGAAGAGACTACAAATTAGCACCACATTTCAATATTCTTTATTCATCAAACCTGCACGRGAGCATGACATACCGAGCCTGCAAGAAGGGCACTGGGCTGGAGAATGCCCTGGGGARAAAAGAAGCCCTCCCCCCACCAAGAAAACCAGTTAGGGCACTGAGGGAACAGGAAGAGGCCAACCAGATCCTACCAGCTGCTCAGAGTTATAGCTTAGACATCCCGCTGGGTTCCATAGCAGAAGGAACATAAAAATATATGGCTATCCAGTGTTAATAAAACATTCATTAAAAATATTACGTAAACCAATCAGGAAGGGTAGGTTGGTTCTTGAGTAATGCAGGGCAATATGGCAAGATCCTCCTAGGAGAAGAATATTGGCAGTAATACTTCAATTCTGTTACCCTGACCCATTCCACCTCACAGAATCATAGAATG
>PTEX01000238.1:198102-239809 GCA_003342815.1 Eudromia elegans | reverse complement strand
ATATTTGTGCTCCATCTTATTCATGGCAAAGATCTATGGGAAAAGTTGTACAAAACCCATTTCATTTTTTTTCTAACCACAATCATGAAGACGGATTTACAATTCTAAGCACAAAGAAGATTAAATAATTCTTCCGCAGTGCTGCTCATCTGCATAATTAAAAGCTGACAACTCTTCATTTACTGTTGACTTCCTTTACCTACTTGTAATATTATCACACAGTTTTCTCAATGTCCCTAATTAAAAGGCAACTTTACAACTTWTAAATAAATAATACTAATCATCAATTATCAAGTATAAATATATCAATTATTGCTGAATTTTATGGTGCTCCATATTGCAGAGTTGGCTATTCTGTATGGGTGGGAGGTTAGGGACATATATTTTCCTGTCACCCAAGATACAAGTGCAAGCTGTTCTGTTCCTGAACTGCACTAATCAATATTGAGTCTGTATAATAAGCAATTGCTTCATTWTCCAGCTTTTTTTCCACTGTAACGCACATAAAACCCTTTCCAGAATCTCTACCATCCCCTGTACAGTTACAGCATCCCAATATCTAATTCAGTAAGGGAATTTAGGCATTTAAATGAGATTATGACATTAGCATCCTATTTAGCTAAGTTTCCTCTCCTATAGTATCAAAAGAGGGGGAGCACCTTGACATGCTAGCTGGGCTGTAAAGTAGGATGAAGGTCTCTACAGAAGTGTCAGTTGCTGACCAACAAGAGACAGACAGTGAAGAGCAACCAACCCTCTCTCAGCATCCTCTGGCAAATGTCCAAGTTACTTCAGGCCAAATGAWGAGAGCACCCTGCTTTCCTACCTCTGCTCTAGCTCTTTTCTACCATYGTCACTGCAGCCAAGATACTCCAAGATAGCAAAGAGCCAAGAGGTTCATACATAAACTTACAAGCTCAGGCCTGTTCAAATGTTTTTCACACTCTGCTGAAAGATCCAGGAGAGATTATTCCAAGTGCCTGCCAAGCTTGGATGAGTGCCGAAAGAGACTTCCCTCCCCATCTCCAAGTCTAGTTTGGAGCAGAAAGGGGCCAGGGCTAATTTTTGCAGCTAATGCTGCTTTACTGAACACACRACCAGAAGAAATAAGGAACACTGCAGCAGTATTTGCTAGGAAAGGTTGAACTTGCAACTGTGCGCTTGCATTGCCCAGCTGCCTGGAATAGCCACAGAACATGTTGCTTCTCATCCCCTAACTTGCACTCAATAACCCAGACATCAGGAATACATCAAATAGGGATTTAAATCCTTTCTTTGTCTGATGGAGAAGTTTCTGCTTAAATTCATGGTTCTCAGGAGAATGTCTCTTTTGCTGGGTTATAAATAGGCTAAGCCTTAAGCTACAAAAAATCTACATACTAATAGAGTTTTTACACATCTGGATAAAAGCTGCCTAACTACCCTGATACACATGCAGGTGAGGAGAAAGGGAAGAGGTGCAGGCATCACTGGAGAGCTTCCTTGGGATCCCRAGCACAGCGTGGGTTGTGCTGCAGCAGCTGCCGTGGCCTCACAGCACTCCCAACAGCAGCAGCCCCATTACATCCACCCAAGTCTTGCCAAGTCCTGCTCACAGACGCGTGTTCGGGGGGAGCTAACAAGCCTCGAGCAGTTTGAGAATTTCACGTGCCAAAAAGCCTATCGAAACTCAGCCCTGCAATTCAGCAACAGAGATGTGTCAACTGTTGCAGTTCAGTGGCAAGGGAAATCAATGCCAGCTGTAGCTTTTCACTAGGAAAAGCATCTCAAAAGTACATTAGGAGATAAAGCTATTAAACACAGGCTCATCTAAAAGACTTACTATCGACTTCCACAAGATTTGGATTAGACATTTCAATGAACATTAAAACAAAGASGTTTTCTTGAAAAAGCCATAAATACTTGGTTCCTAGATTTTGAGCAATGAGAATTGTATTACTGTAACTTAAAAATACTGGGATAGGCTGAAATTTGTTAGTCTACTTCTACTGCCATTTTCTSTGTCTCATATAAATAGAACTAAAACAACCTCAGTTAAGCTTTGCCTTTAGAAAATCCATATAAAACATACAGAATTGTAYGTACAGAATTTATCAAGTACAAAGAAATAAAACATTCCCAAACAAATTAAAATCCATATGCAGTCTATTGTTTAAATTATTTGGAAGAGTTAAATATATTTTTTTTGTTGTAAAGACTTAAAAAAAAGAAATTAAACCGCTCTTTTCAAGTGAAATCTATACCATTTCTGCAAACCCAATTTAAGTTTAAAACAATAGAAATATTACTCAAGCCCATATCATTACAGTTAAAAGCATGACAGTTGAAAAGAATCCAAAAACAAAGAACCTGTTTTAATCTAGTATATATTTTCAAAAATTTAGCAATTAAAAATAAACAACATCTGTTTAGAAAGCATAGTGTGTGAAAAATATATAAATCTTATTTTAGATTCCATTCTACCCGAAAGCAGAGATACTAAGGAAAAAAACCAGTCCTACTTGTAGTATTTCATTCAGCAGAAGTTGGAAGGACATTACATGCAAGGGCAGACGAGCAATGAAAGAGGCAAATACATCATCCTTCTTGTTAAAATTTTAGTCTATATTTTGCTATAAAGACTTAGACATTTTAGCACTGCTCTGAATAATCTTGCCAAAATAAGTAGGGACAGCCCTTTGTAGCAAAAAGTCATAATCCAAAAAATTCTGCAGCAAAACAGCTCTCTTTTGTGAGGAGTCAAATAAACAAAAGAGGGCGAGGAATGCAAGAGCTGCAGAGCTGATCTTTTTATCCACTTACCAACACACTTCATTTTCTCAATTTTTACAGCAAAAAGGAACACATCTTTTTTAACATAGCGACATGTATTGGCTAAATAAACTCATTTACATTCTTGGTTTCAGCAGCAGCATGGACAGGGAGCTCTTGCACCAAGTCTTGCAAGACTGAGGACCAACTCCTACATTAAACACAACCAAATTGCTTGGACTTTTGACTCTTCAGGTCGTAACATCTGTGATGATGACAGTCATTGTCTGGGAGGCAGAGAAATCTGAACTCTTAGTTGTCCGTGTAAGTAGCTGTCTACTGAGGCTGAACCATTGGTGGCAAGTATCCAAAATATAGCTCAAAACGCTGGCTGAAGCATTTAGCCACTAGACTTTTAACAAAAACTGGAAGATACCTTCACTAAATGTTCACATCAGTACAGAAGTCAACTATTTTCAGGTAAGGGGACCTTTACATACTTGTTTTGAGACAATTCTGAAAGCACCACATGGAGGGTCTGCTCGCAAAGGGAGTGTTCGATATTTTGATCCTAATCTGTGCTGACATAGTGTTTTCCTGATGCCATTTTATAAAATAATTGATTCACTGTAAAAACATCTCTCTATGAGCAGTCACACAGAAAATCACGTTCCTAGCCTACAGGTTACAAATGCCATAAAATTGTCAAAATTCTAGACACAACTCAGGACACAAGTACAATACACTTGAAATTTAAGTACATAAAATAGGCTAAACATACCTGAGCTGTAGAAAACTAGGCAGTGATGTWTTGGAGAAGTCATCTTACTCATTACTGTCACTAATTTTAGAATGTATCACTCCACACATTTCAAGTGATCATTACTACATAAGGCTCTTAATGACCATTTATATATACACTGGAATGTATTTACTGACCTAATAAATGGAGAAATACAGTCTACTCCTCCAAGTCTTTAATGAATGCATTTTTACTTCACCCTAAAACAAGAAGATGCCTTAAAATATCCAAGAATGATGGCAAAGCTACTATTAGCCAGAAGGAAATCATTGGCAGGTTTATTTTTTTGCACAGCCCTTAAATTGCATCAAGTCTTGCAAATTTTGAGAGGTCCTGCAGAGAGAAAGGTAGAATGAAAACCCAAAGAATATATCACTTCTCCCACATCAGTTTGTGACTTTAGGTCTGGATTCTTCTTCCCCTCATCCTGCTCTTTTCAGTTATGATTTTGCAACTCAGCCTATTTTCATACCAGAAAAGTCTGGGACCATGCCCTAACGGGGTTAATAATGTTTTCCATTTCAAAACAAGACTTTTTTTAAAAAAAGAAGAAAAAAGGGGCAGAAGATTAAAGTTTTGTTGAATTAAATATAAAATAGCTTTATTCTTCTGCATTCTCTTTTTTCTCTCAATATTTTTATTTCATTGTTACTATTTCATAGTAATGTTCAGCACAATGAACTATTAAAGAAAAATATGACCTTGCATAAGTTGCAAAATTAGTGAAGAAACAAAGGAAAGAAAAATTAACATTTAAATTTTGTTTACAAATGTGACAAAGATTTATTTTAGCCATAAGAACARGGAAAAAATGCAAATGTGTTCTAGATTAAAAGTTCCATTATTGGAATAAASTCTCTTGTTGGTCATGGAGCTTGAGTTTGTTTTTGCAACAATTAGTTTACAACACACTAGTTAATTCGAATACAACTTTTGTGCTTTTTTAAAAAAAGGCACATCGTGAACAGGAGGGGAGGCAGACGTTTGGCATTTATTGGAAGCTCCATACATTTTAATTTACAGTAACATTTTAAGTTACAGCAACTCTTAACATTATGTTAGTCAAATTAAAATCATTATCCCAAACAACTTCAAAGCACAACGTAACAAGCATCACAGACCATTCCTCACAGAGTGCTGCCAATGACCATGGAAGCCAAGAGCCGGCAGAGACACCAACCATCATGTGTCTTACAAGCCAGAGAGGGTACCCGAGCACGGCTTTTACCAACACATCTTTATCTTACTACACAGCTCGATAGTTATTCCAGCTCTTTTGAGTCCAAGAGATTAGCCAATGCCTCCGTAGATAATTATGCCGTAATGTTTTCCAGGAAAAACAGAAATACATAAAAGACAGGTCTACAAAATGCAGATCACCTACTTTTACTGCTAAGGAAAATCTCTTGACAAAACACATTTATACAATTTCAGAAAWTCCTTTGTTGTTGCCAACATCCACCTAAATAAGAACACCCTAACTTCAGGGTGGGCCCGTTTTCATGGTCATTTAATAAGGTATACAATTGTACTGTCAACATAATTAGTCATGTAATTCGACATTCAAATTTAATCAGTGCATAACATATGTAATTAATTATCTACAGTAGACCAGAGCAGTTTGCAGTGGTATGACCTGTTTCAAATTACCAAGGAATGCTCAAATTCTGAAATCATTGCAGAGATCTCCTGTTCGTGAAGAGAGGAAAACCAAAATGCTCGTATCCAAAATTTAAGTCATTAGACAAACAGGTTTTACAGTAGTTTAGTTTCTAAATAAAACAAAAACTATTTCAGTGATATCCTTGCCAATTTAATGCAGGTAACATGTTAAATTTAGCACTGCTAATTGCTAGTTCTCACCTACTGTTGCCTTTGTTTTAGCTATAGAGCTATGATTTGTTTAAATTAATGAAAAAGGAAACCTGAAGTGACCTGATGAGACCAATGAACACAAACGCAATACAATATGGATACATTAATAAGCGTGAGGACACAAAAAGCATTCCCACCTTTACCCCACCACTTTGGAAATTTTGTATTGTAGCACAAGACGGTTCCATCTTTTAATGTTACTAAATCTTACAGTATAGCGCTCACAGTTAACAAAAAACACCCAACAGCAAACTAATTAAAAAGAATAAGAGATATTTATACATTTAATAGCATGTGTATATATAAAGCTGCCTGTGAACCCTTTTCCAGGTGTTCAGTGAGATAAAAGAGCTCTAGGGCCTACACCAAGAGAAAGTAGGAGCCAGCTGGGTAGTTCTGAAATAGCATTCAAAAACATCATTTGATTTTCCTCAACAAGGATATATTTATCTCCTTAGTAAACCACTTGCAAATCTACTGAGAAACTCCATCTTTCACCCAGATAAAAACATGTACTCTTTGAATTACTCTGTAGATCTTATTTAGACTCTAGGAGGAGTCTTACATCTGTTTCTATCCAGAAGTGAAATAACTCAAGTGGATAAATATATGCCAATTTATACAAACCAAGTAGAATTCTTTTACACTGACTTTTAATGAATGAGTAAAAATAGATTAAATGCCTGCAGTAGCTTGCAAATGTCTAACTTAAAAATTAAACATTATTTGGGTTTTGACATGATATATACTGGCTTCCTTATGGAAGCCWACATTTCACATCAGTGCAAATACTGTTTGTTAGTCCTAACCATAAAAAATATAGTTACTTGCTGTGAGAACAGAAACACAAGATAGAAATAAGATGACATATGTTTCAATTTAGAACAGACCTACAATACATTGCCTGTTACTCAAGGTACATCTCACCCCCAAGACTATGGCTCAAGTATTGGGCCTTGGCTCTATCAGTCTAGCTTCAGGTTCTAGCTTTGCTGTTCCATAATGCATACAGACTGCACCATGATGCCTTATGCAATACATTACGTAAAAGTAAAGGCATTTCTGCCCRTATCTTTTATGGGTTAACCAGCTTGTGACTATTGAAATTCTTAAGTTGAGCAACAGCATTCTTTAAACATCATCCAAAAAAAGCTAGTTTATTTTCTTTCTCTGTAAGCATTTTTCCCCCCCCCCCATAGACACATGAAGTATGCACTATAGAACACCTGTTTAGTTCCTTTTAGTATGGATGGAARTAAGGTGGAAAGGCACCTTGCTTTACTGCTCTCAAACTTGTAGCACCAACACCACAATGTCACTGAGCGGCAGCACATCCGGCCATCTCGGCATTGTAGGAAACAGTGTTCATGTGATAGGTTTGCATATATCTTGGAATGAACAACAAAGACACGTGTGTATGCATATTTATTTTTATATTTCTAATATATATTTTAAAATTTTCCKATAGAACGACCCTCCCCTCAAAACMATCTCACACCCKGTCTCCTCCTTTCCCATCCTGTTATCCACTGTAACTGTAACATCTTTTCCTACAGGCTGAGTCATCCTTAGTTTTCATCTAATCATTAGGTTTTTTCAGTAGACTTCTAAAGCAGAACACAGSTTTCACTTCCACAGTCCTCTACACCTTTCACAGGTCTCAAACCATCTATTACTTTCCTCTCTCTCTACAAGGTCAAGCTATGACTAGTCTAAACTTAGTGACAGAAAATTGATGTTAGTTATTATCTTGACCACAACCAAGTGCCAATGCACTTAAAGCAGTAAAAAAMCAAAGACTGATGGACTTGCAAACCAAGTGACCAAGATTAAAAAACCGCATGGTATCAGACATGCAAATTAATCAACCATTCTGCTTATTTGATCACAACATAAATGAATGCTCTCAAGTTTTCTGGATAAAGAAATAAGGCTGGTGAACGAAAAGAGACTCACAAAATAAATTAAGGCATCCAACTAGTATTATTGGAATGTGAGGACGGCAGAATAACCTTAAAAGTGAGATCAAGTATACAGAACGGTGATTAAGTGCAACTCAAGACTATTGACCTTGAATATATGTGCTGAGTGATTAAATGTGACACTGCAAAAATGGGCGTAGTRTAGACAATCTGTGGAAATATCAAAATGTACTTATAGTGAAGAGGAAAAAAGCTGGCAGCCTGCTGCAGTACTGGGGAAAGAACTGTATACAAGAGACAAGGGAAAGAAAGCTGTTAGTGAAGTTGTTAAAATAAAAAAAGGCTGGAACTTTTTTCCCCCCACAGTTTTGTTGTAAGTTAAAAATAAACTATAAATTTTTAAGGAGTGGAAACCCATGAAAAAAAAAACAAAAAAAAACAAAAAAAACCACACTTTCCTAACCTCCTTCTGAAGGACAAAAGTAAACTATGCTTTGCTAACAACTCATCCTCTTGCTTTCAGCTTTATTTTCCTAATTAAGACTTTGAATCTGTCCCTTCTGTTTTGGAATCCTCAATAAGATGACMTTCTAGTATTGGCCTAAGTTTGAATAACTATAAAATTAAGTTGTATACACTTAGCTTTAAAGTAATATGCAGAAAACTGAAATTTCAGTTATCTATTCACTACTTCCTACATACAATAAATTGCAATATTTACCTTCTCACAAAGAAAGGCCCTCTCACACACTTCCATTTCCTATTCCCAAGAGTCTTTTAGAAGAGTTTTTCAAACTTCTTTTTTGTACTTATTTTTAGTATTTATATTTTGTATTCATACAACTTGCATGTTTAGACTAGTATGCTTTTAGTTTGGATGATTATGTTTATAAGTGAAGTTTGGTCCATCATTTTAGTTAACACTTATTTCTTCATGATGCAGAACCATATCAAAAGATTTATTTTATATTCATGCTCCATAAGGATTGTTTCTGATAACTGTTGTAAATCAAAAAAAWTATTATTTTACAGGAAGGACCAATATGGTATTTTGGCACAGTAAGAGTCCATGACATTGCTGTTAAATTCTAAGTTTATTCATTTTATTTTTTAACTCTTGCTTTCCAAGGGACTAATTTGCCTTACAAAAATTTGCTATAGCATTTAAATAAATTGTTAATGAGGGACTATTTACAGCTGCACCTGCTCTTATCTGTAGCACAGAACTGCATCATCATCATCACTTCTGARTCAGGCAGCCAAAAATTAATACAACAGAGGCATAATGAAAAAGAATTCCATCTGCTGAATGATTTTTTTTTTTGCACACACTCTCCTCCAAAAAAGGAGTGTAGCTATAACTGGCATCACAGAAAGCCCGATATTTTGCTGAAGAGAATATTTGTTTATAAAAACACGCAAGACCATCTTTCTCCAAAACACTTGCATCTCTTCCACTCACTGCTACCAAAAGGAGGAATAAACTTTAGAATTCAGTAGCCTAATTAATTAAATCTATACCAACCATTGCAACTGATACCAAAAACTAAGCACTTGTTTGTTTTCTTTAAATGGGAGCAAGGAATGTATCAGCTTGGGTCTTTTATGTATTTAAGTGTGCAAAGTACCTATTTTAGACTCTGCACAATAAAGCTAGAAGACAGTTCACAGATTTCAAAACACATAATAAAGTACTTCTCATCCTTTAGTAATAGTTCCTCTCTGCCTGTGCTCAGCTRCTTTTCATAGGAGTGAAAGATTTACATTTATGACAGTTATTCATTTCTAGACTACCATTTTGCACTTTTATATTAAAAACACAAAAAGACACACCGAACACACGCACACCCCCTGTGCTGGGTTTGCTAACTCGTTAACTAGCACAGTCACTGGCTCACTCCTCACCCACTTCAGTGCTCCCACTGAAAGGATTTCACTAAACTCCTGTTCCCAGAAATGGTGATCCACCACCGAGCTGCATTTGTGTGCTACTGAAGATGCAGCTTCTGAACCATTTCTCAAAATTAGTACCAGTGTTATTATATCATCAGTTTCTACACCATTTTTTCCCCTTAGTTATTACTTAGTATTGTTAGTACACATTAAACCTGAGTTCACCCTGATGAGGTATTTTTGTTCTTTCAAAGATACACTTCATGTAAAGAGTAAGCTTCATCTATGACAATAACAACTTCATTTTTTATTCTTATAAAACAATTTTCTCAAATATCCTAAGATAAAATTGCATTGTTTATTGCCTAGCTACTACTCTTTGTAAAATACTCAACTRATAAGTGATGTTAGTCACACAAAGTAATGCAAAAATGCATTTCTAAAATGAATCAAATATTTTATTTGTAATTTAAAGAAATGCTAATTTATTCCTCAACATTTTGAACCTCACAAAAAAATATGCTCAACACTTCAGAAGCTTTAAGTTAAAAAACTGAGTTTAAATGTTTGATCTGTATACAGAAAGTTAAAAGTAAGAATAACCTGCAGGTTATGATATCTGTATGATATACAGAGTAGGATGCATCATTTTTCTTTATCCAAACTACTATTTTACATAAATAAATACCCCTAAATAAATACCCCTATTAGTCTAAAAAAAAAATTTACCAAATGAATTAATCATCCACTGAAATTTTGGAAAAGCTTACCCATAAGAAAACTTCAGTTAGTAAACAACAAATTCAGAGGCCCTTGTTACATGCTCGGGCTATGCAGATRTATGTACACACACACCCCATACAGATTTTTGCAGTTTTGCCAAAGCCTTTTGCACTAACTTAAACTATCTTTGATAGAAGCATTATGGTTTCTTAGCCACAAATACATCCACAAATATCAAACAACAGCATGGAAGATTAGTGCTATCAGAATTGTAACGAAATGTTTGCACCATAACTACTTCAGCAACCCCACGTTTCAGGTGTCTTTCCCATTATGCCCCACATTACTTTGCAGGATTCATATATAACTCCTCTATTTTACTTAACCAATCCATTAACAAATGGCTTTGATCTTATTCTCCTCTCCTTAAAAAGAAAACAAAATATCAGCATCCTCAAAGACCACCAGGATCAATAAGTGAAGGCGAATCTGTATCCAAAAGGTTTGAATGGAATTAAAGTTCAGAGCACAGATTTAGACCCTAAGTTAAAATAACCTAGCCCTACCCTAARTTCAAATAATCTAGCCCTGCCATAAAATAAATACTCTTGGTATACCAAGTTAGAGAGAACTTTTTCAGTTTGAACCTAATCCAAGAAGCTTTGATTAAACTTGATGTTTACATTGCCYAGCTCTCCACTCTAGAGCTCAGCATGGCACTGTCCAAGTGCAGTGATCCTTAGGATATTCACTGTTTCAAAAGCCATATTTAATGACTTCTTTAACTGCAGAGAGAATGTTGATGTAGCGAGCCTTCAACCATAATAATGATACTTAAAAGTAATTCTAAATAGCACAGTTTTCAGTTCAGGAAAGATGTGCTTTTATTCTGGTAGAAGAAATCATAAAGGAAGCTGGTCCTACACCGCTTGAGAGCCTAAATAACAGGTTATGCCCTACCATATGGATTCTTAAGAACACATAAGATAAAATTGCATTGTTTATTGCCTAGAAAAAGGCAATAAAAAGAAAAATCAGTACTTAATGAACAGGCTAAAAAGTACTAAGGACTTAATTGTTTGTTTCCATTTCATTTGTTTTCACAAAAACATAAATATTTGTAATGTTCTTTACTGTTCTCTTCCCATTGTTTTATTTAAAGCGTCTTCCCAATTGTAAATAAACAAATGCCAGAGGAAATCACTTTATTAGCACAAACAATACCTAAAATATTTTGACAGTTACTCATGATAAACACCTTAACAGATGATATTCTGACTTTTTTCTTTTTTTTTTTAAGCAAATCAAGAAATATCTCCCTTTTTTTTGATATGGTAAAAAAATAAAAAGAAAACATTGGTTTAAGTTATGAATAAGCTAAGATCTAAGACAGTCCATTTCTTCCATTTCTGCTAGAAACATTGTGCAATTATGACATCTTGATATTCAATTCCCAATATATGAATATTTTAAACATATGCACAGATAGTATTGAAAACAGAACTAATGGAAATTAAAGAACTTCCCTCCACATGACCATTATTTAACAAGGAAAACTAGCTATATGACAGATWGAGATTTTAAGATATTAGGACAATGGAGATCAGGTTAGCTTTAGACGAGAAAAAAATTAGTAATTAAGCAAAACTAAGTAGACAAGTATATATTAAAAAAGCAACATTATACACAAAGTGCTGCCAAATGAATGACTCAGAGAACAGTTCTCATTTCTTGCTAACTTCAGTCATAAAGATCTACAGATCACACTCACAGCATAGGCAATTTTGCTAAAATGAATTGCTATAAGATGATTTAAAATGATACTCCCACAGTTCATTTTTCTGTAAACGTAGAATAAAAATCAAGAAAATTATCAAAATGCTACATTTAATCTATGTCACTTCTTGTAAGATATATGTTTTATCCATGTCCACTGATAGAGGTTGTTAGATGTAACCAACTGCAAGTTATTTTAAGTTTATAAATGTATACACAGCCATATAAAAACTTTAGCTATTTATATGCTATATTCAAAGCAGTGGCTCAAACCAAGAAAAAGTAGTTTAATTTTACTATTTCCACTAGAGCTTCTGAGATTCAGTGCTAACTATTAAGATTCCATGTCCAACCTATTTAACATGCACAATATGCTTTCCCTTGTTTTCTGTGAAGAATTTTTACTAAAATTCAAGTTACTAATTAGGAGGTGGGGGGAAGAGTCAAGAAACTTCATGGTCATCAAACAGTATTAACRTAACTTTAAGCTTCTACTCATTATTTCAAGTACAAATGTGACCTATAATTTTGGGGTGTCATTTTGTTTATAATTTGCCCTGAATTAGTCTGGTCTCTGCATTACCTCTTAAAAGGTATCCTTCACCTCAAATATTTTAAATCATACTTCTTTGTTAAAGAGAGTCTTTGGAAGTTKGAGATTATGACAAGTCTTAGAACCATCACCCTGACAGAAAGCAAKGCAAKAAACAGGAAGGTAGATTTCTGTCAAACCACTCAGCTCTTTTTATGGACACCAAAAAGACTGGCTAGCATTAACATAACTGTACATTTCCCTTGATAGCAACCACAATATGTCTCTAATACGCTTTGAAATCCTAAGATTAAAAACAGCAATAATTTTTGTAAGTAAAATATGCTAGCGAWTTTAGAATGTTCTTTGTCCATCTCATTTTCCTATTGACACCTAAGACACCTAAAGAGATTTTGACTTTTGACAGCTGAGATAGGTAATTGAAATTAAATACATTGCACATATCACATTAAAATAGATAATGAATCAGAAGTTAGCAAAAAAGTTTCACAAATGGAGGTTATTTCTGAAGCAYATTCAACTATCTTAATTTTCTTCCTCCAGAATAATCCTAACTGAGGCTGACAAATACATTTTCCTGCTTCCCTTACAGCGATAAGATAGAGCTAAAATTTCAAAACAGGTTTAAGACTAAAAATTTCATCTAAGCAACAACCATGAGCTAGCAACTCCTAGCTGTGGAGAAATAAATACCCCCCATCAGAGAAAAATATGGACCAGAACAAGAGGAAGATTTGGGAAACCAGGAATGTGTAAGTGATCATAAATACAAAAACTACACTGCAAGTGCAAGTGATTCCAGGGAACTTCCTGATCAATTTCAAAATCACTTCCTGTTTCATCATCTCTAAGATTACTCTTCAGCTTTCTTTGACATATCCCATTTATCCAAAATATCTTCTTTAAAGTTATCTTACAGAAATTATTTATTATGACAACTTATAACTTCAAACTGGATATTAAAAGAAAATTAAGCACAGACAATTAAGCAAATGTAACAGAAATTTTCACTGAGATGGCAGTAAAGTCAGATTAATAAAGCATTACAACACATTTTGAAGGAAGATGAGGGAAAAATTAATAAGAATAGTAGAAAGCTTTCACTTGTGCTTCCTTTTTTCTTCAGTAAAAAATAGATAGATAAATAGAAAAAATAGAATAGATATAAGCCTGACTGAGTTTGGCTTCTTTTCTACCTTCTTTACTAGCCTAGTTTTCATTAGGTGACCTAAATCTTGATGGAAAACCAGTCACAACAGGTGAAGAGGAAGAAAACTGAAGAAGTTTTTAWACATACATATATRCACACACACACASAGRGGCCTCTTTTGATGAAAAAAGGTCTGCATTCCCCTGCAATAGCCCAACAGTGGAATTGTGTACAACTATGGCCTGCTAATTAGGTTTTCCTGAAGCAATTTCAAAGGACAGCATCAAAAATATTGACTGCATTTTAAGTTTGCTACATACTCAGGTTGTCATTATTGATGCTATGACACATTTCACAGTATTTTCTTTTCATTGGTGACTTAGGTCAACCTCAGATCAAGTTAAACACTACATCACATTTGACACCATTTTTAAACTCTCAACACACACATTTTACTAATTGTTTCTGCTTAACCTAATAAATCTTTTTAAATAGATATTTTATTTAGAAAATAATTAAAGCTGTAAACTTCAAAGATACAGAAAAAAACTAAATACTTTTAACTAGTTTAAGGGACTGGGAATTCCAAGGTGGGGCAAAACGGATATGATAAGCTACACATTCTTGTATTCAAACCTTCAGTCTGAGAAGTGACAGTGTATATTATTATTCATCTAAACCCTCTTAAAACAACTCAGATGCAAATGAAACCCTGGCTTGCCTTTTTAGTGTGTGGTGTGTTGCATGCAATAGGACGTAATGCACCTCTTTAGAAATATGATTATTTCTCTAGAGAATTAATTCTTTTTCTTTGGCAGTGCTCATAACGATGATTAGAATATTTTCTTATTTAAATAAACTTTGGCTTAAACGTGAAGCTTGACAGCCCTGTGAGTGCAACAGCAGTGAATAACTTCTGTTCCTGCCAATTCTTCCTGTCTTGAGACCATTTTCTTCATTTGTAACCATGCAAATTTTCATCCATCTCTGTTGAACTACCTACTGTGAGGGCCACACCTTCTTGGGCTTTCTTTAAGGAACCCACTTTGGCTTGGGTTCTATCTGTTTTTTCTGTACACTTAAACTCAAGTTTACAAACACAATGTGCAATTTGTATAAAATATTTAGGTATAGTATTTAGTCCTGGCTAAATTAAATGTTATTTTAAGAATTCCAAGTACATTATTATCTATTCTGTTTTCAKAGCACTTAAAAATCCTCATCTGAGCAGAAGGGTTGAATGTGATAAGTGCAGTAGGARCAAGACAAACACTTTCCTAAGCCGAGTATTTAAGGAAACAGATTCTTACCCAAAGGGTGAAAYTTTCAGGGCATACAGTTTCCCTGCACAGACAAGTACTGTGTAAAGTTCTTCAGACAGAACCACAGGGAAATGAACTCCCAGGTAAGCCTTTAAATCCCTTTCTTCCAACACCATATCCATATTCAAGAAGCATTCGCCATTCTGAAGAACAAACAGATTCTGCATCCTTCATTAGTCACCCTTCTTGGCAGATACTTTCTGGCCATTTTCATTTAGCTTTCTTATTTGCCATTCTGAATCATTCTAGAGTGAAATATATTGTAGTAGATGCTGGTGAAAACCAAACCTTAGTACTTACATTCTAATAAGAAAAGGCTGAGCCCCAGCTGTTGTGCAAGTGATATTCACAATTATCTCTCATCATAACCTGGGCCAAATTTCATCTCTAATGTAAGCAGGCAACACTCCAGCACCTCCATTGCACTTGTTACTCATCAGCAGAGAGGATGAAATTTGGCCTTCAAAGTTGATTTCCAAGCACATTTAGAAGTCTATATTTTCACTRCAGATGCAAAGGAAACAAAAAAAACCCAAACAAGTTTACCATGGCACTGAGTAAAGGCAGAAGTGCTGACAGCTTTCTTAGCACATTCTGGTTTCTTYTTCCAAGCATCATAAGCCTGCTCTGTTGATAAAAGTCTGTAACTCCAAAATAACAAATAAAAAATTCTGAACACCTACAAAGCCAAATATTTTGGCTTCTGACAGAGGTTGATTCTTACCAAGAGTTGGTTCTACAGGTCTCTACTCTATCTCTCAGAGCGGCTAGCACTTCACAATTGAGAGGATTTTTTGGTTGGAATGCCTTACTCTATATATACATTACTTATACTACTCCTGTCATGCAAATGCTTAAATCATGCGTGTATCCTACATCCGTAATTTGCTGTTAAGGAAGGGTAACAGGGACTGAACTGGCCACTGCCTTTCCAACAGCATTCCCAGGAAAATTATTTGGCCAGCATGGGAGGGCGACCTTCAGCTGCTCATTAATTTGCATCCCTTGASAGGTGGGTAAGAAGTGTTACCTACTTCCCTAGCAACAGTTGCCCATTTCTCTCCCCTCCTCATCCCACTTTTTTTTTTGCCACATAACAACCCTTCTCRCCACATAATTTGGCAAAATATTTACTCTGCATTAAATTCTCCAAGAGGAGAGCRCCTCATCCTGTGCTATACAAAATAAACAAACAAAAAAATAAAAAAGCAGCATCAAGTTCCTTCTTTTAGGAGAAGGGTGGTTAAAAAATTCACTTAAGAGTGCATAGGAAAGAATCACACCTAAGGCATGACCTAAACCTCATGCACACAGCCCTGAATTTAAACTACGATTAGTCTGGAAATCGGGTGTTCTTAAGCCTTCCGTAGGATGCTAGAAGTCACGCACATGCACACATGGGGCTCAGAGTCCACAAGCACAAACTATCTCTGCCATCCAGTGTTATGGATCCTTCCCAGCAAAATTAGACGCAAGAGGAGATGGAAGCTTTAGTCCTGAAAGCACCAGCTATCTTTATTTATACCCTTTCTTCAAAATAGAAAGGTGCTGTCTTTGGACTGAAAAGCTTACATCACATCTATCTCTAGGCCTTGATCTCTGAAAACTCATTAAAAAAAACCTAGTTCATATACATAATTATCAATGCATGATGTTGAGGAAAATAAAAATGCAGCAGATAGCCACACAACATTTAACAAAGAATTCTCTCTATTAGTTSAAGAAAAAAAGAACAAGAACTTAGGTATACCATTGTAATTTTCCATCAAATTATTTTACTGGCATAGAAGTACCAAAAATGCTAAAAAAAAAGGCTCCATTTTTCTGCAATGCAACAGTGTAAAGCTACATGACTAACCTTCCTCCTTTTGCACATAACAGAGCACCAAAGATAAAAGGAATGTCTGTCTGAACAGTTGGCTGTCAGATGTTGCAGCCCTTTTGGAAGTATTTGGTCTCCTATACATTTAATATTAGGTGTTTTAACATTAAGGGTGTTTTCCTGTTGTCTTGATGTCGAACAATTCCTGTCTTTTTTTTTTTTTTTCTTTCTTTTTCTGTTTCCCTAAGCTGAAAAATACTACTGCCAGAATTCTATTGGTTCTGGCTACAGTAACTCATACGCAATCCTCATCTTTTTTTCAACTGTACAGCTGAATTACTTAATAAAACAGAACTTGAATTTGAATTCACAGCATAAATTAGAGTTCTAGTTCTACCTGATCTTTGTTGAAAAGCATTTTTATTTGCATTACAAGGTAGTTTAACACAGAATTTGCTATTATATTCAAATAGTATAATTCTCTTGATCAGCAGTTCGAATACTTCAAGACAAATATCTGTATCCTAAGGGCATGAAACAGGCTTCAGAAGCACAAAGGTTTTTTTGTTTTGGTTTTTTTTTTGGGTTTTTTGCACATTTTTTTCCAAAACATCTTAGACCTTATTATGCCTTCTCCGGTTCTTATAAAAAACTTGGTCATATTTTCATCTWTCTTTGTTATATGTTCAAACTTCTTTCCATCACACAAAATAAAATCAGAAGGAGATGTATATTCTGTAGACTACTGTGCAAAAAGAAAGCCAACTGTCATTAGAGTCATAGGTCATCTGGACAAAAGGAAACCCTGAGAAGGGCTTTACAAAGGTAATACCTTGTGGATTAAGGCCCCTGCTTTTTCCTAAGTGCAGCCGGAAAAGTCTTGGTACATCCAAGAGCCTGAACAAACTTTCAGCAGTTTTCAGTGTGCTTTTTCTTCTCCTATTCTTCCTGAAAACACATATTTCAAGGAATAAGTGTTCAGTGGTCTACAGCTAACTTTCTGATTAAGAATACATATCACATTATAAGTCTTTTTTTGGGCATAGCTCCAGGATACACTTGGGTGAGCAGTGGTCACGTTCAGGCAGAAAAATGCACTGTGGCCATATCACGGTACCTCCATCACACAAAAAAGCCAAACAAAAAAACAAACAAAAAACCCCAATAAAAATAGTGGAGTTTAAACACTCAACACATTTAAAACTGAAGATGATTTGGCTAACCTTGAGCATGGTTGAAAGGCTCTGGGACTTGCACACACTCGAGACACTTGGGAAGGCATCTTTTACWATATGAAGAGGTCACTACACTTTCTTTTTGCATATCCTTACATCTTTAACCAAAGGAAACTCTCCCTACCTATCAAGAAATTGCTACAGGTATAGGCATATTGGTCTTACTTCAGCAAGACTCTGTAGCTCATTTTTTCCTGGAAAAGTCTTATCAATTTTCCTGGAAATTCTTATTGGTGGCTACAGTCCTTGTGCAGCATCACTGACTTAACCAAGAGCCACGAGAAGGAATAAGCTGCAGGATCTGATCCTGTGTTGTGCAGGAATGCCAGGACGGCTCCTGTCAACTCAGATAACCTTGACTGCTTTTATGATCCTAACTCTCCAAAGAGACAAAGTACCAGGAGACAGCTCCCAGGGTATAAGAACAGAATTTTGTTAAGATCTAAGTCCTAACTGGAACAGTCAAGCCAAGATTTTGGCCTGAGAAAGTATCTGTGAAAAATACACTTGTTTTTTGTTATTCTGTGCAAGCCCTTGTTTGCCCCATTTTACTAAGAAGTAATTGCATAAARTATAACAGTTTCCAGTCTATTAAGCTATTTTCATGGGAATTTAAATAAATTAGCTTTAATTACAACTAATGAAATCTTTAGGAGTGTTGAATTCAAGTTGAGTTGCATTGTCTGGGCTTCCTATTTATTACAGSATCTGGGCATATTCAAATCATTATWATTTCATTATTATAATATTACCCTATTTCATTATTATCAAATCCTTAACATCTCCTCACATTACAGTACAAATCTAAAGGAAAGTTCAGCGTTTTCTTTCACCTTCAAATGTTCAAGTATTGCTAGAGCAACTACAAATAAGTATGAAATTAAGAGATAAAAAATTGTGAAATTAATGGAGGAAAAGAGAAATGAAAAGATATTTTTAAAAGTATAATTTTACTTATATTCCTACAGAGAATGGAAAATGAAAATCAATAAAGATTTTCTCAACACCTCTAGGTGTTTTGTCACTACAAAATATCATATAAGARAAGAACAATTCTTTGGCTCAGATTYGAAATAATAAGCAAAGTCAGAAAAAAACTTAGTATTTTAGACAAAGTCAGTGTCACAAGGTGGCTGCAGAGCAAGTCAACACAGCAAGGATCAATTTTTTAAAAAAAATCTTTTACTGAGTTACTGTCTCAAAATGCATAAACCTGCAGCATAAACCTGCTACAAGGGCTCAAAGCACTCCAGAGCTCCTAGGAAAAGGAGTCACTGCAGTCACTGTATGTGCAGTCACAACAATAACCTAATATTAATTGAATACAGTCACATAAGGACATAAAGTYTCCCCCTTCCTTCTCAATTAGTTCCACATTTTCTACCATTCTATTTTGTTCTCCTATCCACCAGGTTCTTAGTTTTCACCCCCTGCCTGCCCTCTACTCTYATTTTTYTCCTTCTTTTTCTTTCTCCTCATKTCACAGTTCTCTTTTCTTGCTCTCCTTCCTCACCACATATCCACAGTTTTCCCCTCATGCTCAAAGTATTCAAACACCARAAGCCCAAGAAGTGCCACCTCAGGTCTGCTACAGCCTCTACCAGTGTTCCCATCCCCACAGTCTCCCCAAACAGATTAACGCTCCCACTGATCAAGGAGGCAGGCCCTGGTTTGCAACATAACCTGACATAAGCAGGCAACCTCCTCAAAACTTCCATTGTCACAAATGGTATGCTGACCACTCTGGAGGTGTTCAGTGATCTGAAACCTACGACAAATATTTTGAAAACTATTTGGTTTACCCGAAATTTCAAAATTTCATTCCACTTTATGCAGGGCCCAATTTCTTCAACAGATTACCCAAACAACATGCTCAGCTGCTGCTTCTATGATTTTTAGCTCAAAAGAAAAAAAGCTTTTAATTTGTCAGAAATACTCCAGGATATTTTGAAGTCTAAAATATACCTGGAAAAGTTGAAGTATATTCTGTTCCAGCGAGGCAATGTGTCTCTGTAGGCCCTCTTTTCCCAATACTGTCAGTGTTTGGCATCCACTACAGCCCTTCACAGATCACCAAGAGATTCAGAGCAAATATTTGCCTTTAATACACTGAAGAAAAAAAGAAATCTATTTTTCAATGGCTAGAGAGGMAAGAAACAAGCAAATGAATAGACTTAAGGAATTTTAAACAAAGTCAACCAAAAAAAAAGATCTTTAATCTCCTCCTGACTGACACTGTTATCAGAATAGGTTAAACAAATCCACCAACTCATCTTTTGCCCATTTATCCTCTGAAGCTAGATTGTGAAAGTAATTTCTTCAGCACAAATGCCTAGTTTCACCATAAAATCATCAGGGTCTTCTGGTCAGTCTCCCCTCTCATTTTTACACAGATTATTTCAGAATTTACTCAGGCATTACCAGGTCATTAGGAAAGGCAGCAGCATAACAAAATATCAAGAAATGAATCAAGAATTATTTTATTTAAGAGAAAACTAGTAAAGACTTGGAAGTCAAATAGCCAAAAAAATTCAGAAACATTACACTGGCTTGGTCCTCCCCCTTACTTCTTTACATTCTTACTCARTTGTTCCTTCTACATTCAAAATCCCCACAGCTCTTTGAGTAGCATTTTTAAAGAGTGTACAAAGTATACTCCATAATTATTGAGCATATGCAAAATATTAGTACTAAAAATGGCTCAATGAGATTATCCTAATATTTACAATAGCATTTTTAACGCAAGCACTACAAAATAAACTGAAAACTTGGAAAGAAATATATAATATAATTTWAWATAATATATTAAACAGTATCTTCACAAACTCCCAAWCATACTTTTAAGTCTTCATTTGCAGTCTATGGTCTGGTTCCTCAGTAATTAAATGACAAAATTAGCTTCCCAAATTGTTTTGCAATCCTTTCAACAGAAAGGAAGCAGCTTTTAAGTTTACCTGTGAAAATAACTATAAAAGGAAAGGAACAAATAAACMCACTGAGCAAAATAAGAGAATCAAAGAACCACAGTACACCAAGCCAAACTGATCACCCTCTATGTAGACTGAGAAACTACTCAAACTTTAGTTTAAATCTTCAACTGTCTCCTGAAATGKTTTTCACATCACCAAAATATTAGACTCTACAAAATAAATAGAAAGCAAATAACCGTATTTAAACTTGAAGAGTACTTTAAATAAGTTATTTRCTATAACAGCTAATTACAATTTACACTTCCCATGTCTCTTCCTTTTTTTARTAAGAAAAAAATACACAACAAGAACAGGAAAAAAAACATCTTGCAGACATTCCTCCTTTCCTTTTCTGGAAATTTTCTGTCTATAGAAAGGTAGGCATTACATTTAAATGCTGCTATGATAAAGAGATACTATGTAGACTGTCATTTCTTCAGTGATAAATAAAATGGCATCTTATGTCAAAACAAGTAACTGCTCTAGAGAATGGGCAATAGATATGTGCCCTGAAATGCCAAATATCTTCAGAGAATACTATAATTTAATAGTCTTTAAAAAGCAGTAAGGGTTTCATGCTCCCAAAACCCAATATTTTCAAAGCAGGAGTGAGAAATCATTGTTCGAAATTCATATATATGACATAAATGGCAGGACATGAAGAAAACGTGGTATTTACTAAATATAGAATGAGTTCTAAGTACTAAACAGTTTGTTGTAGTAATGTTATAGCTGTGTATTTGGTTTCCGCTACAATTAAAAAGACAAACAACCATCTCCAAATATCACAGCAGTTCAGACAGAAGCTCTTACCCAGGAGCTGTGGTTTAGGATGCAGGCAGTTCATAACYTAACTGGACAGCAGCAACTAGAATTTGCTGTGAGCCACAGTGCCTTTTCTATCATCAGAAAACCAACATGGAAACACACAAAAAAGCCTCCTTATAAAGATAATTTATTAGATATTCTAAGAAATAAACCTAGCATATGACTCAAGTAGTGAGCATCCTAAKAAATGTGTTTGCAAATTAATCCCAACTTGAAAATAAATAAGAAAAGGCTGCTATAGAGGTTAAACACGTACCAGCTTCGGAAAGACTTTCAGTGTTTTCTAACTAAGAGAGTTCTTTGAACTAGAGCAACATCATTATTTAAGAAGCATATCTAAGATACYACAACCGAACAAATTCCACTTTATGTTTTATTACATAAAATAACTYGTAATGGTCTGAACTGCAGTATCTTGAAACTATAGCCCACAATGGCAAAGAAGTTAACAAGAAACCCCAATGTTACTACGAAAACAAAGGAAATTTTGCAGCCGTACACACATTTTGTATATGCATATATGTGCATAGATACACACATATATAAGGASTTTACTGATTTATAGTATTATGGTATCTCCCTCAATTTTCCTATCTCTTATCCTGTTGAAGAAAGGTGTGAAGAAGGAAGACATTAGGGGTTGTTGAAGGAGGGGTGCAGAAGGGGAGGACATTAAGAYATTCAGGTACACAGAATGTTTCTTAGTGGAGAGTAGTTCATCTCTTAGCAACCAACAGAAGCTCTTRTTAAGCAATACTTACTCATACTGACATTTTGCCAAGTCACCTACTGGGTCTTGGCCACACTAATTCATGCTAAATAAATCAGACATTTTAATCCACTAAAGTTAACTGTAATAGAAAATGGAGAACGTGCTCTAAATGTCCCTGCAGGAGCAGGGACATTGGACTAGAGGATCTCTAGAGGTCCCTTCCAACCTCAGCCATTCTGAGTGGTAAGTAAATACAGACCTATCAATCTATAAATACAACAAAAATAACATACAAATGCAGGCTAACATATGTGGTGGATTATTTTTGCTTTATCAGGTCCTGTCATTTATAGGATTGTACCTGTTAAGAGTCAGAATTGACAAAGATGAACTGCCTCTTCATTTCATGTTCATGGACTCGCAGAATGTAACTGCTATAGCCTTTAAAAATTATTTTTGGAAATAAAATTTTCTCTAGAAAGCTGTGCAGTTTCATAGATTTCTATGTGCACAACTTGCAACATGCCCTAATAATAATTTCAAAAAAGTTAATTAATAGCCCTGCAGGGTGAGAGTTACTGAAAAATGAGTTCAACAGCCTTAGATACAGAATACTAATTGAGAAGTAACAAATTAACTTCTTAAAACATCTAATCACCTTACCTTCCTAAACATCTAGTGCTTTAAGCTAAATAGAAGTCTTATCTGACTCCCTTCTAATAATGTAGGACATGTTTCCCCAAAGGTTTTTTGTAATTCAGTAATCATCACAAATGTAAAGTTTAAGACCTCCATGTCAGGTTTAAACCTATGCAACGTTCATGTAGATCTAGTTCCAGATATAGATTTCAGCTACTCAAAAATACAAGAGTAGATACATTGATTGCCAAAAGTTTGCTAGCCCAGGCTGACCAGAAGATAACAGAATTCATTACAGTTGCTCATTCATCTCATTATTTACCAGTCATAGTATGTCCTGGAGCTATTTTGAGTATACAACCTGCTTAAAACAAAATTTTGATTCMTATAAGAGCTTGCTTCACCTCCATGCTTCTTTAGCTTCCAGGAAGCCTTTAAGTAATAACAAAGACAGAGAGAAAGAAGGAATGCACATGTCTGTGTGCACCACTTGGGTCAATACACATAATTCCATTACTTCCATAAATGGAAAGAAAACTGCTTACAACAGCACTCGCATTTCATAAGCACAAATGTTGTCTGGGATGCAGAGTCCAAAGTGGCTGGTATTAAAACATGGTATGAGTTGATACTTTCACAACTCCAAAAACAAGTTTACTCCTCAAAACACTTTCTTTTTATTTCACAAATCAAATGGTTCAATTTTTAATTCCGTCTTCACGTGAAGTCAGAGGGGGGGAAAAAAATGTAGCTAATGAGAAGTGACTTCTCTCAATTAACTTCTGAGTGCTGATGGTTTACAAATYACTGTTTCACAACTTCACAAACTTTAAAAGAAAACATCAGGACAACTTTTTGGTGGTTGTGGTTCAGAAGCAAGTAACTACTCTGAGACAGTAACTCTTTCTAACGCTCACTAACAAGCTACAGTCAATAACACTCTATTAAAGTCAGCTCTGTAGAAAAATAAGCTTAAGAATATATTGGAACAAAGATTCAAAGTGCCAATTCAAGCAGCCATTCTTCTAAAATCCACCTGCTTCTGATAGTTTGGATGAAGTTACATCTTCAAGGCAGAAGTTCTGCTAAAGAAACTTAAGGGGTTTTATGAGTGTRCAACCTCAGAACAAACAACATGTTCTGTGTTTGAATTATCCAGTGCCCACTCAWAGTCCTAGGTTGTCTGAACTTTCAGACACAATTTGAAGTAGGAAGAAATGTGGCATCTGTAAGCAATATTAAAGGAGAGGGGAAAAAAAAGGAACCAGTAAAACTGTGTAATTCTGATTTCTAGTAACAGAATTTGAAATAAGGATTTTACTTTTCTTGGCTACCTGTGAAGAGAGTCATAAAATGATTGGACAGTGAAAGAAAATGCTGCATGTAAGCACATTAGATGCAAGTCCAAAGATTTTAACTAATTCTGTATCAAAGATGCAGTTGATAAAAATATTTCTGAATACTTGCTAGACTTTGTTACATAAAACATCTAGGATAGGTGGGATATTAAAGACCTTTCTCCTGAATCACATTGATTCTTGTTCCAACTGTATATTTGAAAATATAAAATATGGAGACACTTCTAACTTCTTTCCTGTGAGGATGAAAAAGCCCTGAAACGGRCTGCCCAGAAAGTCTCCTTCTCTGTAGATCTTCCAAATCCTCCTGTTCCATTTAGCTCTAGGGGTCCCTGCTGGAGCAGCGAGGTTGGACTAGATTATCTCTAGAGGTCCCTTCCAACCTCAACTATTCTGTGAAGAATCTGTATTATTATCCACTTCCTTAAAAAWTTTTTTTTAAAAATAAAAAAAAATATGGTTTGCAAAATAAAGAAAATAAAAATACTTTATGATACTGCTAGCTCACTTCTGTCAGGATAAAAATTTACATCTCAATTCATACCTATTTTATTTACTACTTGTACTGGAATACCATTTTTAGTTCAGAAATCACAAACTTATAGAAAAATCTTTATAATAGTAATGCATAAAAGGATATCAGCCAGTATGCTCAGTGACAGAATGCGCTTTTTATGCTTTAAAGCCGAAGTTTTAATACATTAAACATTTATCAAAATTTGCAATAGAACTCTGCATAAACATACTTCCTCTTCACTCACACACAGCCTCCTTTCAAAAGTATCCCTCTTTATCCATTTCTTTATTGACAATTTTATTCTTTCAAATGTTAATGTGTTACATCTGAGATGATAGCATAGGCATGGAAGAGAAAGATAAGTGATACATCTTAGTACCTTTTCCCAGGAAATTGCATTACCTTCTGAGATAGTGTATAGGATGAAGCTGCAGATTCAAAGATCATTACACTGCTTCTTACCCTTTGTAATTATCTTCAGTGCTGCTAAAGCTGTACAGAAAATCTAATTTCTCTAGAGCTGCGTTAATGTCAAAACTCCCACTTTTCAGGTACCAGACTACATTCCAGCTTGCAGATAACGCACAAAGAGATCTAATATCAATCATAGATAGAGATTTATACAAAAGCTAAAGATTTGGAATATTTCGGGGAAAAAAAAAAAATCAACCAGTTCTCTATTTCTAATTTACTGTGGTATCTTCACTCTTCATTTCAGTTATGTTTTAGTACAGAGAAAAATGAAGTATTAAGTAACAGACTAAAGTTGTGCTTAGTCTCAAGCTTTGATCACTCTTTTACCATTTGGGAGATTTTTTATGATTTGTCTAGATAACACCTATATATACACTTCCTAATCTATACCAATGAATGGTTACTATTTCAACAATCAAATCTAGATATTTTATGCAGGCACAAAATTTACCTATATTTTACAAACTGATAAACCTTGCCCAGGAGCTTAGGATTATTTTCATCGTGTTCATCTGGTTACAATCAAGTATTCCACTTCATGACTTTCATAGCAATTATATTTCAGTCTTTCTGCTGAAGTTTTAACTGACAAGTTCAGTTCCTAAAATTAATTTCTGTGTGGAAATGATAAATTATATTCTCCCATTTCAAAAACTATGATTTCAAAGTCAAAWCCAAATAGAAGATGGCTAAATATTATCAGGTGATTCTGAGAAAAGCCCACCAGAAAACAACATTTGCAAGTTTAAAACTTTAATTTGAAGCATTGAAAATTTTGCCCATGTCCACTAATACAGACATGTCCTGCACAGGCATCTTTTACTTGCAGCTGACTTTTATTAGTCACTACTAGTTCGTCAGCCATTTCACTTGAACACAGAGAAGAAAAAGTCCCTCACTTGAGAGAAATTTTAAAGGCAAGCTAAAACCTGCATCAAAGATGAGCACAAGGCAGATCCAGGATATAAAACAGGGAGCACCAACCACACAGGACTTAAGTGTTTTAGACACTATAATCGCAATGTTGCATCACTTGCCTGCCCCAAATTCACCTGGACCTTCCTAAATAGACCTCTAGGGGCTCAGTTCCAAAACTGTGACGCTCTCATCCACCTCCCACATTTGATCAACTCACACATTTATTGCCCTGCGCTCTCGTTCTCTCTCCACATCTCTACCTCATGCAAAAGAATCCTTAGTTTTAGATATGTGTCTTGCAAGTCTATCTGATTCAATCTTATTTAGCATTTAAATCTAAAGTCTCCGTTCAAATATATCACTTGCCAACCTGTCTCATTACTTATAACAGTAACACTTTATAGTAAAAAGGATGGGGAGAATTAATTTAAAATTCTCTGCAATTTTTTGTCTTCCCCCAAAAAGGATAACAATGACTCTTAGGAAATGTCTTCACTTCTGATATATATCACTTCACTATCATCCCAAGCCTTTGTCTCACTCACATAATCACTGGTATTGAAAGGGCCAATAAAGAAAGGCTCCCTTTTTTTTTTTTTTTTGGTCTCTTACAAACATTAAAGACGACTTTAGCAAGTATTTTTCTCAGGGTGTTTTGTTATCTGATTGCTAATGCCTTGCCATACACCTAACAGACTTTAAAAACAAAGGCAACAGAAAAGCAAGTAGATAGCTAATGTGAATCAGCATGTGTGTCCATTACTCAGTGGGAGTCGCAAGTAAAGCATTAGAAACTAAGCTCTTAGGATCCACCTCAATTGCAGCCTGCAAGAAAGAAACCTACAAGTTTCAGCAAAATTCCTAGCATAAAATATGACTTAGGAAAGTGCTATTCTAATCATTTGGGTAATTAAAAATATTGGCTGCTCGAAGCTTGTACAAATTCTCGTAAATAACTCTTCTCAGGAAACACTCTTAGTCAATTCTCTTGAGCTCAAGACCTAGCAGGGAGCAACATTCCCTGGCCTCCTTCACTTCTYATTTTTCTAAATTGCAATTTCTTTCTATAAAGCGTTGTCTTACTTCCCCATTTCATTYGGAATGATATTCCAGCTCATAGTCTGTGTCTGCTCCCAACATTCTGTAGGTAAAGCTTTGTTTTATCTATAGAACCAAAACTCGGTCATCACAGATATACAGAAAAATAATACAGGTTTCAAATGTCTCAGCCTACAAGGAAAAGATGGATAAAAAACAATCAGCCCTTGATTGGAAAGCTAACTATTTCTTTATAGGAAAAAATAAACATAAATTGTTGTCATTCTTGTCATTCAAAACATTACTAGAAACTAGCATTTTAGTCTTATAACCCAGGAAATTCAGTGCTGTCTGCACATCACCAGGCTGTAGGCTTTGTGTTATGCAAACAAATATATCACAACCTTCAGATGTTCCAAATCTTATTATTTCATGAAGGAAAAATTCTCTATTTTTGATGGGGTCTCCTGAATGACTACCTCACTGCTATATTAGTCGTACTGTACTGTTGCCTGTTATGTAATTTATAATTATGCGTTGGTATGTCTATATAAAATGTATTCCACACACATTATCTAGATTCCAACAAATCAGAGATAAAAAAATGTCTTTTTTCAAGACAGTTACTTTTTAACTAATAGGAATTCTTTAAAAAACACCGAAATCAGCTCTCAAGAGCACAGCTGTTTTTTGAAGGAACATACCCCAAATAGTATTTGGCCTTTCTAATCACYTTAAAGGCAAAACAATGCTGCTAAGTCTGAATAACTTAATGCTGAGAAGGACTGTTTTCTGCATGTATACTTTGCATTTATATTGTACTTTTTTCAAGATTATAGTAAATTATCYTCACTTTATAGGTAAATAATCTCTGATATTTTGACAGTCAATAACATTTTCTATAGCCTGAGTCCTTGTTTCATTCCTTTATATTAAAGTAACTTTTCTCATTAACTCCACATTTAAGAAATTTAAAGATCTGGCTCATGAATCCAAAGTAAAATTCCTTCAACAGKAACTGAAATAACAGTACCTGCAGCTAGATGATATTTTTGCCTAGTCTTATTTTTATTAATGAGAGTTAGAGCCTTTTCCTAGTGGGAAACACTCTGCCTACACAAGCAACATTGGAACTGTTGTGTTCATGCACACAGAGACACAAGAAAGATCAAAAAAAGACCGTAAAAAGCTGTAGATATGTAAAACTCCCACCATCTTCAGACTGCAAACAGCACAATCAATACAATGCTCAGCATTTGCTAAACATTAAAATAATCCTACGTAACAAATAGAGTTGCAGTCACAAAAATAAAGATGGAGAAGTTATAATAAAGCATTCTATGAAACAAAGTTAAAATACAAAAACAACCAAAATATGAATCTGATGGTCAGTCTAATTATGGCACACACAGAGAGCACAAAGAGCAATCAAGTGGAAATAGTGCCCCTACACTGAAAAACATGACTTGATAATCTCTACTTTCCATCATGGAGTCAGGTAGAGCAGGATTATTGGTTTATACTTGGATTATATATTTGCCAAATCCATACACTACTTTTCCTCATCAGTGTCTGCCGCATTTTGGTATCTAATGATTAAATGCTCATACAAAATTCCAATCAATGAACGGCAAAACACTAGAAACACTTCCGTGTCCTTAGAAAATTTCCAAACCACTCACATCAAGTCAACTCTTGCACAGATTTTGTGGAGAAGATATTTACTAGATCTACATATGTGTGTGTATATACACACACACACGCATATATATACAGAAAGAGAGAACGCGCTACCAAGTCATTGTATCAACATTCAATAAAACATAAACACAACACATTTTTGAAAACAATGAAGAAAATGTCMCCAGTAAATCCAGCAATAATCTAGAGTGCAGAAAAATTCTATAAAATAGGCATTAACTGAGCTATTTTTAAGCATAAGAAATCTCATAAACAATGCGGGGAGAGAAAAATTTTGGAATGACACTTCTCCAAAGTCCAAATCCTGATTCCTCAAGTAATCTCTCTCAAAATAGTAGTAGAGTTCTACTACTAGAGACAGAGAGGTCTAAGTATATTGTTCCAAGAAGCCCAGGCACATATTTCAGTTATTCTAAGAAAGAAAATCCAGTTACAAGCCTAATCATCCTATACTAGAAACTCAGAAATGCACCATACTACATTCACCTCTTCARCGTCCTTCCTTTCCACTGAACAATTATTTTGTTCCTTTCTGAGTACATAACGTTTGCCATAAAGAGAGATCAGCTAATAAAATGCACAATGAGGCAATAAAACAACAGCCCCCACAATCTTCAGTACCTTGTTGCTGTTCATGAAAGGAAAGCATTATTTTTCATTGCATAAAAGTGTGTCAGACTATTTTCAAATCTCTACACCGAAGGAAAAGATGGCAAAAAATATGGTAAGGATAATGAGCTTTCAAAAATGAGGACATGTTAGCTTGAGAAGTATCAAAAYGAAGAATCAGAAAAACTTGTGTTAGAACTACTGGAAGCCACCTACTCCTAAACCTGTTGCAAGCAGAAATACCTTCCACCTCGTCCATTTCCTCAGAGCCTGTGGCCAGCCTAGTTAGGTAGTTCCCATCAATGGAGATTCCCAGCTTCTCCAAGCAGCCCCTTCCAGTCACTAACAATCTGAATCCCTTCCTAATGTCCAGTTAAAGCAGTTTTCAATTGTTGCCTCTTGTCCTTTCCTTGAGCATCTTTGAAAAGCGYTTGGYTCCATCTTCTACATGTACATGGARAAGTTTCCATAACCCGTCTAAASGGCTAGAAACAACAGCTGACCCMAAACCTTCCCTTTGCCTAAAATTCATCTGATCCCCAGACCTCTCCTTCCTCAACATGTACTCCTGCCCCCTAATCATCTTGGCAGCCCTTAAGCAACTTSCCCAATCTTCTTCTCTTGTTCTCCATCACAAAGATTTCAGTGGATAAGCTGAATCAGCAGCATGCCTTTTTAGACAGATGCTAAACACATCCTGCACTGTATCAGCAGAACCCATGTGAAACCAGAAAGGAAGGAAGGGACTACTCTCCTCAGCTGAACACTTGAGCAAATATTCTTCAAACACTGGCTGCAGTACTGGGCTTCCCAGTATGAGAAATACATTCTTACACTGGAGCAAGGCCAAGATGGTTAATATCYGCAGATGAGGATTAAGTAGCTACAGATAGCCACAGAGAATGAGGAGACAGGTTTCTCCAGCCTCAAAAACAGAAGTCTGGGGAGTTTGGACTGCCTTCTAGCTCCCTAACATGAGGGGGATAGACACTGCTTAGAGGTTCAGAGACAGGACAAGATACTAGAAATATAAATCACAACTTACAAAATTCAGAGTAAGARCATAAGAGGAGAAAAAAAATGACACAGGGATATTCAGATACTGGAATGTTATGGAATTTCAATCTGGGGGAGCAACTTAAACTTGAATGGGATCAACTTTGCGCAAACTGGTTGGACCACAGGACCTGCCTTTCACTCCAAGTAGATTTACTATCCTATAATTAAATGCAATGCATATTACAGGAAAAGCTAGTACTAGTATAAGCTGGTAGCATTTCTCATAGGACTGACTATACATCAAAGCAATACTTCAAAACAAAGATCAAGGAGCATTAAGTAGTGCATTGACTGTCTCTTTTCTGATGCAGGGTTAATTTCTTCCAAGTCCAGTGACTCATCTGTGACTGATTTACATACGTCATGTCATCTACTTCAAGCACTGACAAAAGCTTAAATCTCTTCATTTTGTTTCTTTTAGATATTAATTTGAAAACCTGCAAGTATACATACAACTACTTGCTGAAAACTCATAAATATAAATTCACTTGCTTGGAATAGCAGGTTGCCTTAGTTACCAAAAAGTAGTTTAGAGTAGTTTCAGTGCTGCAGCAAATACTGATTTTTTCTTCCTTCACTTCTGCAATGCAGCAGAAGCAGCTGATCTAAACACCTTAATGAATATATGAGTAAAAACACTTGGGATGTCATTGGTATCTTCAAAGAAACAAAGCAAGGGAATTTGGCTATGGGATGACATGTGCAGAAATTCACAGAACTTCTATCTGTAACTGAAGCCAAAGGAGCTGTGCTTGAAAATATTCAGCTTACACAACAGTACACATTTGTATATAATCAGATGGAATACTCAGCATCATTGCATGCTTTAGACCTAAAGCTCCAGTCTTCCTACTTTGTCACATATCTGGAGTGTAGGGACTGAAGTGGGGATATCACCTGTCATGATTATGCAAAAAAGAAATTAAGGGTTATGAATCTTGCGGGTACCATGAAAACAAATATTATAGAGAAAAAGGTAGAGAACATAAAGAATGCTGTCCATTCTGTCTTCAGAACATGATTTAATACTCTGTAATGAACAAGGAATGAGGCCATGTACTGAGTGACGAGAAGAACTAGCACTTGTTCTTGCAGCTTCTTCCATCCTATGAAGTGAATGATGAAGAGTTTCTATGGRAACTATATATACGTGCATAGAGAATTAGAGATTACACACAAATTCTAAAGGGATAAGATGCAATACAAGGTTATATTACTTTTATTTCTGATATTTTCTAACTTTAAAATCTTGGGTTTTTTTTTGCTATCAGGATGGTTAATAAAGTTAGATTCTCTAGAACCATTTATCCACTAGAATATTTTCCATAAGTAAGGTAACTGCTATTGATCTACCAGTCTATTTCTAGAATCAATTTATTCAATATGAGGGACCTTCTTTCCTGTGAAACCTCCCTGAATAACTAAGATGTAAACAGTGGGCAGGACACAGATTTACACTGACTCCCACTGTCTTGCAATTGGCAGCCAGTAAATATGATATCACTTCTAAATCTTTGTAGCTTGAGCTAATTAGAAAATAGTGTGTGCTTTATTCCAAATTTGAAAAACTTGGACCAAATATTTCGAGATTGCATAGATGCATTTCTTAGCAATATTTYCTAAAACCCAGGAAATACCGGAATATCTCATTTACCATTTCCTATATTGATTTCATATAAATTAAGACAGACTTTGAAAAAATTAATTAAATCTTCAAAACTTGAATAAAATATTCATGGAGGTACAGCACTTTTTTTTTTAATCATTACTACTATAACTTAAGTGAACTAAAGAACTTTTTAATTCCCTCATAAAACAAATTCAAAGGATATTCTATGCACTGCTTATTCATCTGCATTAGAATACAGACTACTTTATAGAATAAAATACATCCTTTGGTAAACACTTTAATGTATTTTTAGAAGGTTTTTTTTTAGAGATGGTTAAAACTTGAAATAAAAACCTTTATTATAAACAATTAAAAAAGTACCGTTCTTAACATGTACTGTAGCCCCAGCACCTAATTTTTGTTTCTTAAACATTTAGAAATAATGGGAACTTGTCTAAGTAGAAAGAGGCTTTGCTACTCTAAAGTGTCTCTGAACTAAATAAAGTAATAAGATGTCTTCAAAAAACTATTTGCCAAAATGAGTAGGAGGAAAAAAATAGCAAAAATCTAACTAGGGGCAAGGGTGGTGTGAAATATAACAAATTATGGTGCTAGTAAAGAGTATTAAGAAACAGCAGAATTAAGGTTATTTGATTGTCATCTAAATATATTCAAATGTCGCATTTAATCATAACATTTAATTTTCCTTAATATGCAGCTTGACATCTCTGTAAAACCTCTTTAGCCTATATTACTAACATTTTATGAATCCATATTTCTTCTTAGCATAGTTAAAATCTTGAATATATGCAAAAACATGAACATTCATAGACAAACTAAAGCTGAAAATTATCYGCACAATTACCAGGATGACAACAGGTTATTTTATATAATCCCAATTACTGCAGAGTCTTTTTCTTTCAAAACTGTAATTAATCTTACTAAATTCTAGAGGGAAAAAAAAATCCTAAAGTTTCCACATGAAACTGGACTTCTACAGCTTGGATTTCCAGAATCCGAAGCCTGGAATCAAGGTTCACACTGCCACTTATCCATGTCAATATTGGGGGTTGGGAAGAAAGGAGAGGCATGCAATATGGTGGAAGAGGACAGTACACTCTTCTAGAAGAGAGGCTTAAACCACTGTTTGTAGTTGCACATTTGAAACAAGYGGTGGTCAAAACCCCCAAACTTCCAGAGTTATTTTGGACTGCAAAGTTGAAAGTTCTCAGGCAGTTTAAACAGGATCTTGTGTAAAACATAGTTAAAAATCTGTTAAAATATCTGTTAATTCAACWAAGTACTAAATAATATTCAAAGTGCCTCTGAAAGGGCGTCCAGAAAACACCAACTCCATATTGATATTTCAGAGCTTGCAAGGCACGAACCATGAGACTTGTTGCAGCTACACACATGTAATGAAGCCATTTGCAATCTAACAGACGGTCCCACTGGGGGTAATACTGCACAAAGGCTAGATAGGCAAAACTTCTACCTGAAGAATATATTTCAAGGTTATCAATATATAGCAGTTTCTGGAAAACTACATTTAGTGTTACGGCAYCAGTGTTCTCTTATTTGATATAACTATACCATTTGATTATTTGGTCAAAACAATCATTTCTGCTTTTTTTGCACAAATATAAGAACGTGYAAGACCATTTTGCAAACCAATCTGGACTATATGCTTTCATTAAATGCTAACACTTTAAAAACAAACAATGCCGTTTTGCACAGTTGAGTGAAAAAAAAAAGGAAAACTGCACATGCAATATGCCAAATTCAGAAGTTGTCTTTATTCAAATTTTTAGAGACCTTTCCTTCATTTTTAAACGCTCTGTTAAATGAGGTGCCTGTTCTCCAAGATTCAAACATTAAGTAAGCTAAGTTTTCCCCAACTGATCATTTATTTGATCAAAACTGCACAGTGGTATAAGCTAGAAAGACCATTTGTACCATCTGTGCAAAGTGCTGAAGGCAACACATGATTTCAGGTATTTTAACACTACTTTGTCATTTGCATAAACCTTGCAAAATGATTGCAAGTGTTCTTTTGTAGAAAAATGAGCTTTCACAGAGCTTTTGAATACATAAATACAAGTGTCAGAATATAATGAATTAGCTGGCCTCCAGGTCCTCTGCAGATGATAAAGCAGGTGACACTTGCTATTCAGGGCTACTTGTTTTCAGATCAAATGCAGATTCCTTAAAGTAGAGTCCTTTTTTTAAAAAGAAAATAAAATCCTTCATGTCATAAAGTACAATTTTAAACTCAAACTACATTATTTGGGGAAAATGGAAGTAATRTCATGTCAAAGCTATCTTTTTTTTAAAATTTTGCTATTTCATGGTCAAGGAAGACTCACTAACTAGACCTTCAAGTCAATCAAACAAAACATTAACGAGGTGGTTTAAAAGGACTGGTCTTTTTGCAGCCTATTACTTCCATATTTCAGAATTCCAAAAGATCGACAAAATTTACTTTTCAGCAATGCTCACATCACACGACTCCAAATCACACAAATTGTCTTATGACAATATCAAAATAAAATCAATATTACTTGTAGATATGACTTAGGMTTGACGAACTCATAAGGACAGGAAGAGTTCACTATTTTTGTGATATATCTTAATTAAAAAAGAAAGAATGTGAAACTTCATGACAGTCAAAAGTAGTAGTTTCCARTACATTCAAGTGAATTTAGACAAATTGCTACATATAGAAAATTCAACTCTAGTCCTCTTCTTAAAATGGACTACTATTTTTTTTTCCCCTCSCTTCAAGACTTTCAAGGGCCTCCCTCAATTGCCTCAAAGGCACAGGGTATTCTGCAACAGAAATGGCTCCCAGCGTCTTTTTATCAGGTCACCCTCTCAGTCCATTTTTCTRTCAGCAGAGTGTGGAGATGTAGGAAAAGGACAGGAACTATGAAAACTGAAAAGCAATGCAACTTTACTATTTAAACATGAAAATACATTTCTATTCTATAACCCATTAAGCCAACTGTATTGTTCAAAAGGAAAAAAAAACAGAAAAACAAACGAGCAAAAAACCAACTCGCACACAATAGTTTCCTCTGTATAATATTTAATCAGATATTAATGAGTGAAGTCAATCACGTTATAGTTTGAAAGGGTGTTCATAAGTTGCCAATAAGGACCTGTGTAACAAAACCGAAACATTTTGTGGAAATTCAGCAGGCATTTCAGTAACTGCATCTTTAATCAGGAGATCTGCATTTACCTAAATCTAGAAAATAGCTTTCATAGAGCTACAATATACTGTAAGTGCTTTTCAGGTTTCTGATTTGCTAGCAATAGCAAGCTGCCCTGGCCTCCTGCTCCTGTCGTGCATGAATAGAACAGATTATGCCTAATTGGAAACTGCAGTCAGGAAAGCAATCAGACTGACATGGTTAATAAGAGGAGCCTGTCCTGCAGCATCGTTATAGTCTACAATAAATTTACATTTCTTTCATAAACATGAAACCTGCCATTGTTACACAGCAGGAATTGTTTCTCAATTGGATTTAAGAAACAGAGACAAAACGCAGCTTGTTTGCATTTCACGTGCATGTGCAGACCTAGGTATTTGATGCGAAAGTTTCAGACCATTTATGGTTATTATGCCTTTCGTCTCCCTCATTAAATCATGCAMATAAACCGGAGATAAAGCAGTACTAATAGGAGCTCCTCTGAAAGTGGATTGTCACTTAGTGGCAGCTGAAGGCATCCATTTTAATGGGGAAGTTTACATCGATTTTGAGGTATAAAGAAGCCCAAGCTAAACWATGTAACAAGCATTATGCACAAAGTTTACTTTCTCTCAAACATCAAAATTTCAATCCATGTTTATTTTGTATTAATCAAAGATGAAAGCATGCTGAAGATGTTATTATCTATCATATTTATAAAATTTCATATTCCAAGGCAGAATATAGATCAAATATTCTGCAAGATAATGCTGTCACACTTTCATATATGGTACATTTCCTACCATCCTAGTGTTTAAACTCAAAGCAAAATATTCCAGCGTTGGATTTAATTACATTAAGACTAAACTCCAAGAGATATCAAAACAGAATTAAGTCTTATATCAAAAAAAACACACGGTTAGAGATGTATTTCTATCTTTCCTATGTATAATTGGCTAAGGTAAAATTTTAACCACCTAACTGCTTTAACAACTAACTCTGAGTCCTCTGAGGTTAGGTCCAATTTGGTACCCAAGAGAGAAGGGAGCTCCACAGCTTCAAGCTGATCACCAAGGCCGCTTTCCCCCTCACCCAGTGTCCAACACTGCATGCACTCAAGCCTATTGAAACAGGTCCCCTCATGATTATAGATAGGTTCCTCCCAACCTGTTTGGAGGTGCAACCTGGTATTRGACCAGTTGTACCATACTGCTATCCATTTTACCCATTCTATACATGATTCGTTTTTATCCTTTTCCTAGGTTAAAGCAGACCAAAGCACTATTTTAGAAGAGTTAATAAATAAATAAGCAACAATCCAAAGCAAGGTTGGCAACTGCTTTCCCTCCTCCTCTCACATTATAACCTGTTGCAATTCTGTCACTGTTTAATTTGTCCTTTTTCAGCCTTTTGGTTCTCAGCCTCAACTGCCTGCTGTTCTCTTTGACACAAGACGACAGACAGCAACAGTGTATGCTTGCAGAACCCCTATCCTGAACAAAATCAAAGACAACTGGCAGGAAATGGCTGATAAACTACCAGATTTTGACATATCTGCCTAAGCTGGAGGAAAAACTAAAGAACTGTCTTTTTGCCTGAAGATATAGAGTAAATGCTATTTATAAAATAAATAAAATTTTTGTTATGGTACAACTTTTCTGTCAAGGAGATTAAGCTCAGTAATAAAATGACTAATGTTTTAGACCACACCGCCACTGTATAATTGCCATAAAATAATTTTTAATTAAAGTCTTCACACATGACCACATTGAACAGGATCACAYTAGGTACTGAAGTCCACTTTGCATTTCTGCGTGCCTAATTTTATGCATAAGTATTTATCTTTAGAATAAAACCTTTAGAACAAAACTGTTTTATTGCCAGTATTTAGGGACATTCAGGTGGATGAAAGTCTGAACAAAACTAATTACATTATTCCTAGTCAAGATTAGTAGAATCTAAGAATCCAAACTTATGTATTTTAATGAATTCTAACCTTGTACAAGGGTCCACAAGTCTCTAAAATAAAGTTTGTGCAACTCAAAGTCTTCACTTCTCCAATATTCAGCTATCTTCAATAGTCTCATCTTCCTATGTGGGGAGCTGTTTCTGAYTGAAGTTCGTTCCCACTTGTAAAACTTGTGGGAAAGACACTGTAATTCAAAACTAATTTGTTATGGATGGATATGCATAATCTTGAAAGCTAAAGCGTTAGGTTCCAATTCCAGATACAGAAACGTCAACTTAAATGATTGTAAAAGGGGTGAAAAATCTGACATCCAAGCACACCACAACACCTCTTTGTTTGAAAGCCTTCTGCCTAGTTTGATTTTTCAAGCAGCTTGTTCCTTCCTCAACGTCCTTTTTATCCTGTTTGTTTTCAGCAGTGTTTGGTATCGACTTATCCGTAAAATAGTTAACATTTGATGATGATGAATCCAATAGCAAACAAACTGAGCTACAGGGAAATTAATCCAAGTGGACAATTGGGTATCTGTGCTAGCTGGCTTTGTTATTTGTCAGTTCCCTTACTTAGACCATCACAATATAAGAATAATTCATTTGGTGACCAAGAACTTCTACAGAACTTCATATCTGAACAGAGGTAAATGCATTGCTTTACAGCATTGATTGTATGTTCTCAAGGAGTTCACCTTAGATCTTCAATAATCTTTTGTTTGTAACATTTATGTATTTTTTCTTGACTGTTTTCTATTTAGCCRGAGTGGTATGTGAAGAGTTCAAGATACTTTTTCATGTCTGTAGGGTTTGCCTCAGATATTGTCAGTTTGGGATTTTTTACCATAAAGTGTTCACTAMAAATATTACATTGCAAAAATGCATCGGTTATTCCTATCATAATCACAAATCAGTACTATCTGTACCCCAAAAAAAATAAAGACAGTAAGCTCCAAATCTATAGCCAGTTTGGCAAAGAAAACCCCTTGGCACTTGCTCAGTTGGTTAACCAATTCACAAGAGTCTTTTTTGCAAAAATACTATTATTAAGCTTAATCATCTGGACTACTATAATTATCCTGCTAAATTTTAAAGGCACAACTATACTTTTTTTTTTCCTCCACCAAAAAGTATTACCTTCCATTTACCTTAAAGTTTACCTTAAAATTGATGAGGCCACTAGCCCAAGGTCAGCCATGAAGGTTAGTGACCCAGTTGTTTACATTTCAAATATGAATTTCTTGGGTGTCCTCAAAATAACCCAATGCCCCAAATCAGGGTGGGTGGGAAACAACCAACCAAATGATTATTCCACACATAAACCGAGGAATTATATTGGATAAAAGAAATAACAATGTAGCTCTTCAGAATTTTAAAAGTTTGTTCCCTTAAAAATTGGCTATATGCATCCTGTTAAATAGCAGTTACAGTGGGGAACGGCTTTAACAACTTTACTATTTAAGTGCTTTTTAATCCTACTCCTTTCCTCCCCCTCCTAGAACACCATAAGGTTTCCTCTTTATTACTATTTATTACTATTTATTACTTCTTTCTAACTTAATTAAGCAGAAACATACAACCTTAGCATGAATGAATTGATCACATACTACTTAAATCACTGTTTCTAAACCTCTTAGTTCTAATAAAATCGGTAGAAAAAATTAACAGGTTTCAAAGCTATTATTTTGTTAACACACATTTAATACATTGCCATGCAGTTACATGAATAAGTATCAAGCTGTAGGTATTAGCAGGTTCTTCAGTCTGTAAACATCACAAACTAAGGTTTCAGCTCTACTCAGAGCTGTAAGGGTTCAGACGAGGTACTGCATCCGTGTTGCACAGAATGAATGATTAGGAAAGAAACCAGGGGGAGCAACAAAAAGAAACCTTGAAGTATCATCTATGAAGGACTGAAAGAATTTGGCTTATCGTAGCAGAACAAAGGATGAGGGGATACAACAGTGTACAGGAATATCCCCCATAGGCAAGTTAGAAGAATAGGAAATATTTCCTAACTCTGGCAATTAACATGCTAAATTCATTTCTCTTACTCCGCCATGGGTACTTAATAACAACATTCCCCATGACCATTAAAAACAACAGGACACTAAAGGTAGGTTCCTACCTTGAAGATTTGGCCATGCAGTTTCTAAAGTCATCTAACCTATGGTATTCACTACCCATTTGAGAAGACATTTCTTAATTTTCCCTAAGGTCAGACTATTCACATGCCTGGAGAGTCTCCTGCTGAACTTGATTACCGTGTGTATCACAGTGATAGATCTACAACCACCACAACAGTATTACAGTTCACAGTCCAATTATGATCTTATGAATCATATCAGCCCTAGCAGATCAAGATAGGTCCATGGAAATGTATCAGTTTGTCTTGAATACATCTATTACAGTCATATATAATATACTTGGGTATATTCAAAATCCCATTAGAATATAATTCTGCTGCTCCTCACTGTTTTAACTTGCAATTATAACTAGTGGTTCATCACAATAAAGACCTGGCATAGTGCCTTTTCTAATAGCAAAGAATGAACACCAAACAAAATCATCCAGTCATTACTGGATTAAAAAAATCTGAATTAATGTGAAATTCTTAATGATATGCAAAAAATCTCTTTTATAGGGAGCAGATTCATTGAGATAACCACCTCAGCTTTCTGACAGCTTTCACAGAATCATAGAATGGCTAGGGTTGGAAGGGACCTGTAGAGGTCATCTAGTCCAACCCCCCTGCACACGCAGGGTCCCCTAGAGCATGTTGCAAAGGATGGTGTCTAGGAGGGTTTTGAAGATTTCCAGAGGACAAGACTCCACCACCTCTCTGGGCAGCCTGTTCCAGGGCTCTGTCACCCTCACTGTTAAGAAATTCTTCCTCAAGTTCCTGTGGAACTTTTGGTGCCTCAATTTGTGGCCATTTCCTCTAGTTCTATCACTGGCCACCACTGAGAAGAGGCCAGCCCCTCCTCCTCACTCCCTTTCCTGAGATATTTATATACATTGATCAGATCCCCTCTCAGTCTTCTCTTCTCCAGGCTGAAGAGGCCCAGCTCTCTCAGCCTTTCNAGGGTTATTCCTCCCCAGGTGCAGGACCCTGCACTTGCCTTTGTCCAAGACATTTAAAGCTACCCAAAATAAGAATAACTTGGCACCACAGGGATCTTGCTACCAGTAGTCTTTCATTCTGTCCCTCTGGATTCTTGCCACTATTGCAGGCATGTGTGTAAAGTAAGGCAACACTGTGTCGGGTGCCCCAGAAAACTGATTTTGTTAAGCCAAGTAATCAGCCTAAAGTAAAGTTTGTCAAGTCAAAGCTCAACCAAACTCCTCTCTTGGTTCTCTATTCAGCTATTCTGAATGCTAACATTTATCTTAAACAATTAAGTCTGACAAAAGTTAATTCTGAATATGATCTGTAGTAAAGGTTTATATATACACCATAACAAAAATAAATCACTGCAGCTTGGCAAGCAGGAATAATTGTTAGAAAAACATATGACCTTTGAGTACAAAAACACCTCAAAGATTTATGTTTTCTAGTCCCCATCCAAAACCAAAGGATTACAAGAAGAATTGGAATGGGGACAAATTCATTTAGCACAGTGAAAAGGGAAAACATTAGATGGCACTACATAATAATAATTCATTAACTATTGTCCTTAAACACTTAAATGGAAAAGGGATGGGTGTCTGATAAATCCATAGGATTTAAATATCTATTCTTCCACACATTATTTTAGCTACAAAAAAGGGCTCTCCTCCTCAGRCAGGAGAGTAAAAGCATTCGTTTTTATGCTTATTCTTTTATCAACTAGAGCAATACCTTGTTAGATACCTTTTAAAATTTAATCATTTAAAACCTCCAGGTAAGAGATCACCACAAACTAATCCTGTTATGCAACAAGTGTCACACAGAATGAAAAGCATTACACCTACTGAACACAGTATACTTCCACACAAATGCTTCCACAAGTGTCACAATCCTTCCATAAATACAGCTGATGGAATAATTCAGCAATGATTCTTGTTTGCAATGAAGATTTACATTTCATACACTTTTAAAATAAACTCTTATTAACTAACAAGACAAGCACATGACAAGGCTATTACCCCTCTTCCACACATGATTGTTACAGGTTTAGGTTGCAGATTCAAGATCAGACAAGTTGGTATCCAAGTCAGAACTAGAGCAACCAAACACAAGAAAATCTGGAAGGACCTAACAAAATAGGGACAGAAGAAAAACAGAACCTTTAAGGTTGGAAGGGACCTCTAGAGATC
>PTEX01000238.1:138630-197977 GCA_003342815.1 Eudromia elegans | reverse complement strand
GGTTTGGAAGATCTCCAGAGAAGGAGACTCCACAGCCTTTCTGGGCAGCCTGTTCCAGTGCTTTATGATCTATGGATATCTGAAAGAGATCAAGTGTGATCATTTAACTCACAATCTAACAAAAACTGAACAATTAGGAGTCAGAGTTCCTGGCTCTGGATTAATACTTGTAGGAAGGAACCTTATGAACACTTCCCTGCATCTCTTTATAAATAATATAATGGAACACCCTTATGCATCTGCACTGTCTCAGGAGCACTTATACCTTTACCAAAATTGTACCTGTAGATTTTTAAACTGGATACTCTATTCTAACTTGAACATACAATGCTAGAAAATCCAAAATACAGAACTTGGCATCTGTTTAAGCTGAGACCCTTGGCCTATACAATATCCTGTAAATTAGTTCATCTGCGGTGGGGGAGCAAAGAAAAAAAAAAATGACTCAACAGTTGGCATCATTACATCTAATTACATGATTGGTRTAAATTCAGGCAGCCATAAGATTAAAATATCTAATTATGTAAGATTTATTGAGCTGCAAATCACAACAGAGTCCAACTTGCTTGAAACAGCTTCAAAAATGCATTTGAGAACATGCCTTTCCTAACACTGGGAAGTCTGAAAAAATAAAAAATCTGAGTCCCCACATTATCAAGACCTGCACCTCTTTACAACAACCAAGAGCAAGATTAGCAGATTAAGTGCAAAACATTTTGAGATGTGATGTAATTAAGAGCATTCTCAACTTTATTTTCCCATTCAGTCTTAAAAAAACCCTATATAAAAATATGTTCTGACTCTTCCTACTCATTTCCTTAGCCCTAGAGTGAATAGTCAATTACGAAACAATACAAGTGATTTTACTCATCTAAAATGTTTATTCTCCACATCAGTTTTCCGTAGCCTGTCTCAGCTTTGGAAGTCTCACACCCACGCAGGATTGGTGTGGGTATGTATGTGTGTATATATATATAAAAATATATACATGATGCACAGTATTTATGCCTACATGTTTTTCAAAAAAAATTAGTTTTTACTTAAAAYTAGAAAGATCTTATAAGGTGTTTATAGCTGATTGCAGCCTGAGTGGCCCTTAGCTACTAAAGGTGCTACAATACCCTTCAAYCCTCCTCCTTAGGGAGGACAAGTCCCCTCTCATGGATGACCTTACTTCATCCAGGAAGTCCCTGCAAGTCTCCTCTAGATGACCTCTATAATTTAAACCTGCAAAGCTCAAGCTAAGCAGCATATGGCAGCWACCACCCACAGGCTTCGCATTGGCTGCCTCAAAGAGGGCAGAACTTAGTGCTACGCCACTGCGGAGTTTTTGCTCTTCTACATCACAGGAAAGAAAAAAAGTCTTCAGAAACATGAGCTTACGATGAGCTAATCAAAGCTATTTCTTATTTTTTTTCTCTTTGATCAWACAAGCAGAGAGATGCCACTTTTCATTCCAGTAATGAACTAGTACAGCTGACACTGAATATCAAAGATTAGACTCCTTAGATTTGGAAATAATGAGTAGGAGAGTTGTACAGGAACTAATAGATTTTTTTATATTAATACGATTTCAGGCATTTCTTTATACACATACCTTAAAATAACTTAAGAACGTTTGTATTATTCTATTTTTATATAATCTATGCACATAAACAAGGGAGGGGAATATATTGAAACAGCTACCTACTCTGCCCCTCATAACTCCCCCTCCTTCCCTCCCCCCCAAAAAAAAAAAAAAAAATCACTCGGAAGATATAGATAGAGCATTTCTTAATAAATAATAAAAACTTTCTTGTTTTCAGGTTTGTGACTGTGCCAAGAATCAGCCAAAGGATGCTGCTTCTCACTCAGTCCAAAAATGGAGATGGATTCACAACAATCACCTAGTGACAAAAACATTTGGTATCAGCAGTTCTCTCTTAGGTGTAGGAGAACCAGAACAAAGAAGATTTCCATGCACTGTTTCATATATATATATATACACACACAGAAATATAGATGTATGAATGAGAACATATATTTCAACAGGTCTAGGGGGTGGGAAAGGATATTTGGGTTAAATAATCCAGATTTTCCCATATTAGTAACTGAGTAACCTGATGTAGCCATATCTTACACTCTTTCAAATTGTTCCTAACAAGATTATACATTGTCACCCTGAAGACAGAATTGAAGCCTAAAATTTCACATTTACAATTATCAATTAAAACCGCTCCTTGGGATTAATTGAACAGACAGGATAGCACAGAAGACAATTCTCTTACAAATTTAAGCATCGTTTCACTAATCCTAAATTTTGGTCTTTTATATTAAGCAACTCTTTATTAACATGATTGGTCCAGCTCCACAGAAAGATCTTCAATAAGCATTTTGTTGTTGTTATTGTTAATAAGATATTTACAGTCAAAATTAAGAAATTTAAGGTACCAGCAGAGGAATTAAAACACTAGAACGATTAAGTTCCAGCTAGCACCATGAAGAGTTAGCACAGTATTTATTCCACACAGAATAAGCAAGTTCACAACTAAGCATAAAATAATTCACAAATATCCTCTTTGCTACCTTTTATAATTCCGATACCTATAGTTGTACCTTCTTGTTTTCATATGATGTCACAAAAGCTCTTCTGCCCGTTACAGCCCAGACTCTTTCTTCTCTTCAGTTTCACGTGTCTCCATTTATTTTCCTCAAGGTCTCAGGAAGACTTCACAGGAGCACAGACCAAATCAGCTCTCAGTCACAGGCCTGTAAGACTGGTGTTTTTGATGCCATATGCACACCCCTCTCTCACCCCGTTACTTAATGTGTTTTACACAGCATCAAATCCCTGTCTTTTCTCCTACCTACCATATCTTGTAGAGCAGCACTAGAAGTTTCTGCTTATTGAAACTGGGCTTATCGTTTCTCTTCAGGAATGCTCCATCCCAAGGCTAACCAGCAAGTACACAATCCTAATTCAAATCTGAGCAGGCTATTCCAGTGTGGAATTCATCATATTCGCGTATGCTTTATTTTCTTTCAGTTAACTTACTGCCATCCCGTGCTATTTCTAGGAATAATACGCAATCGTAGTATAYGGGAAAGCGATACAGGTCAAGCTGTTTCTTTTTCAACTACAGATCAAATAAAAGTACTTTCAATGTCAAAAAGCAGGCCAGCACATGACCATGATCATAACTTCRAAACAGCATTGAAGGGTTTGGTGTATCATTTTAGCAGTATCCTTTGACCAARATACTAAATTTGAAGCTGGTTCCAGTATAGCAGTCAACTTCAAAACTCTTCTAACTTTAGTTACTCCTGCAGAGCTGAACTACAAACAGTATAGAGGTATTCAGCTCTGCATAACATTTCAGAAATARCAATACCTGCATGGTAAGATCACATGCTGTAAACAGGCAGGTTGCTCACTATTTGTTAGATTGGAAACAAGCCTTTCATACACCAAACAAAATCAAACATCAGGTTAATTGTTCAGAAAGAATMATTTTAGCCTTATATATATACACACGCACACAAACACACACACAAATTCGACATCATTTGAACAATCTACTTGGATATTTATTGAAAACTTGCTTCTTGACACTTCTTTCCACTTTAACTGATAACTARATTTTGCCATTGGTTCACTATGACAATTAGGTTTGCCTGCACAATTTACATGATGATATTAACATATGCACAATAGAAAAAAGCTTTTCATAGTAATACATGCATTGTATTTCTACAATTTATAYGAACACCAAACTTACATTTTTAAGACCATACTACAAAGACCAAACCAACATTACTACAGCCCACTCTATTCAATACATGCCAAGAAAAAGATACTATAAGGTATGCTCTCTGTGTGCCTGTCAATAAAAGGTATATATACACACACACACTGAACTATATTCCAATGTTTGATCAGTTTGCTCATGACTAATAGCAGACACTTAGTACCATTTCACAGAACCCAAGTAAATAGGGATGAAAAGGTTGTGAATAGTATAAATGCATGCATTGATATGTACATCAATATATACAATATGGCCAATATAAAACTTAAATAATTTTATACTGTGYATCTCCACACACAAAACCACATTGCTTGACTTTCCCTATGAAACATATGTGTCTATAGAAAATTGATATAACATGAATACCTAAGGTTGGCTCAGTTCCTCACTGAAACAAAACCATTTGAGGACTGATATTAACCCTCAGTGCATTGCTGTAATTTACATGCACCTATTACAATATCATGCACAATACTTGTAGCAGAGGAAGGCAAACMGAGTAAAGAGCAGCACCATGAGGGCTTACATATGTACACCAAAATGCTTCAGATGATTCACTGGACACAATTCCTCAACATTTGGCACTTTCCAGTCATTTTCCTACAAAAACTAACTCTATATGAAAACCTTATTTTTCCTCTATATTATTCAGGTTAGCTCAGCCTTAGCACATTTTCAATTATGTCCCCTGGACAATAATAATTCATAATAATCTAATGGACTAGGTTACTGAAATAAGCAATTCAACGTCATTAGTGGATAAGAAAATAAGTTACTTGCATACAACTTGAGTTGTACATATATTAAAAATTCTGAAGTCAATTCTCTTCTAAAGGCACCAAAAAAATCATAGAAAGATAATTCAAACTAAGGCAGAGATGAGGGTCTAATATTATGAGATGAATTTCCYAAATTTAAGAATTTGTAAAAATACGTTGGAGAACTTGTTTACCCCCATTTATTTCCGGTCTCCCTCTTTTTCCATTAGAATTTTACGGCTATTCATGTGTTTGTCATCTGCAATTTCACAGTGCTTTTATCAGCACAGGAGAAATGTCTTTGCCAAAAGCTGCTGTTASTTATCCAAGATAACAAGGATATTGCATTTTAGAAATAAAAAGGTGATAATACTGGAGAAATGGAGAAGATACCAGAGACCAGAAAAAAGAAACACACATATGCAGAAAGCAATAACACACACTGTGTGATGGACAGCATGATGATGATCACAGGCAGGATTACAGAAAGCACATTAGTAAGAAAGGAACTTTWTTCAGTGGTTAAGGTACTAAACTTTGATATAAGAAATCCAAAGATCCACTCTTCTGCTTTTTCAAAGCATACATCATAAGGCATAACAACAGCCTGAACAACATTACTCCTATTAGCATAAATAAGAGTAGTAAAGACATGGCAAAAAAGATCTTCAGCTGCCTGGCTGAATAGAAATCCTGCAGTATCACAGCACTTAACTGATACAATACATACTCCAAAAAAGAGAAGAGAAAAAAGAAAAAAAAAAATGTATTCATACTCATCTTGTACCTTCTTTTGTTGGCTATATCTACCCTTGGATTTCATCCTTTTTTTTTTTTTTTTCCCCTCCTCTCCCTCTCCTCTTAACTTAGGTTCACAAGCAAAAATAATTTTCTTTTTAAATTCACAAAATACTGTGAAGACAAAACCAAGGACCTTGTATCCAAAGAACTCCTGGGAGAGAAGGGAAAGAATGGCAGAATGGTAGAAAGAAGGTCTTAAAATCTAATTCAGGAAAATAGAGAGCCACAAGGACTTTCCATTCAAGCGTGCTCCATCTTTAGTGGTTACAAAACCTATATAGCATACAGTAGAACTSATTTGTCTTTCTTACATGCCGTAAGAAATGTCAGCCTCATTTTCTCCAGAGATCAACATTGTTAAGATATTTTCTTCTTCCAATTAATCTCAAACTAATCATAGGTATTAAATAACAGTGTCATGCTTACTGTTTAATTCATTAACATATTCAAGAAACAAAGAAATTAGCTTTTTCTTTAAAGTTTTCTCCTCATTAAAAAGTGGAAATAAAAGTAGCATACTACATTCTAGTAAGAAAATAATATTGTAAGAGTAGTGGAATTTTAAGAATGGTAATTTTGTTGGCAAAAATACCCTTAAGTAGATTTCCCATGGAAAACTTAATTATAAAGCTGGAACAGAAACACACAAATCCTCCCACTYGCTGCAAATTCAGAGCCCTATTTGCTGGGTCTATTTAATCAGTACCATAGATTTACAACGCTTTATGATAGCCAGTCCTGGTAATTGTAATTAGTGGCCATTTCCCATTGTCACACTTAGTTACACTGGGTGTGTACATAAAAACACCTGTTTTAACAGAAGACTGCCTGAGTCACTGCCTGAATRGAGGCCTAGTGCCAAGAGGTTTCCAAAACACAAAGAAAGCTCTGGCCACACTACTTCCAACCAAAGACAGTAATGTTAACAACATTTGATTTTGGACAACATAATTAGAAAGAGTTTGAATAGAAGAACATTCAGACTTTTCTTTGAGATTTCTGGGAGAAATTGTTTCAACTAACTCTTTGTGGACGCACAAATCACACGTTCAATAGGCAGAACTCAGCCTTGACACCCTGATAAGACAGGCCAAGGCAGCTTGTTTTACCTAGCCCTGGCTTGGCTCTTAATCCTGGCCTAGGGCAAGAGCTCTGCAGTCACAGGGGCTGCACTGGCACAGCCTGGTGTGCCTAGTTTCTCTTTTATATGGAATTGCTGAAAGTTACAGGAGGGAAGATAGAATTAATAAGAAGCGGGGAAAATTCACCTGTTAAAGGTAGTTCTCACTAAATCATGTAACAGACTTTCAAAACTCTTTTAAAGTTTCTGTTGCTAAAATGAACAGAAATAACGAAGCAGTGGAAGCGAGAGGGGAAAAAAGAGAGAAAGAAAAGAGTGCAAGAAACAAAATGCTTTCTGGGTAGTCAAAACAAGGACATACAGAACTGACTAGAAAAAATCAAGTCCCATACATTAAACAAAAAAAAAAGTCATTTTGTCCGTAGGAAAGCCAAAACTCAGCTTTTTTTAGATATATATAAGGAATTACATAAATAATTAAATTAGACACTGTGGGCCCCCACCTGGCTCACCTGATGCTAATTAGGCACATCAGGAGAGGCTGGAGAATCAGATGAATTCCTAATTATTAGAAGGCTGAACAGCTTCCAAAAACCCACAGATCAAAACCTTTAAATAGTAAAACCAGCCCAAACCACCTTCTCTTCAGACACCTTACTGTGAGCACCCAAACAAATATCATTTGCCTTTTGCCAAGCAAGTACATGCCAAATGCTGACCCATTTCAAACACAGTTCCTGCTCGCTAACCACTCAGGCAAAACCCATCTCATGCTGAACCTCATCCACCTCCTTCCCCTCCCTGCAACAGTCTTTACAGCAGAGACTTCTGTCAAAGCAGTGACCCGTGCCCTTCACCCAGACCAGCCCCTAACGCTGTGCCCAGGGCTTCAATGAGWTGAGAAGCTGCAAGGCCCTGGCATTCCCACCCTTCCCTCCACCAGCTGGCAGCAACTGCCTCCTACCTGCACCAGCCACTCTTCCTCTTACCCGCTTTGCTCCAGGGCATGTCAAGTAACCAGACATAGCAGGTGTGTCTAATGATCAGCATGGTCTCAATGCCAGAACTCCCACATACACCCCTGCCCCGATCTGAATGCTTCCCTAAATGATTATTACTAAAATACAGACACCCACCCACCATAAAACCTCATCCACAAAGGTTTACACAGAGCTAATKATCTCCACACCTCCATTCATCTCATTACAAACACATCCTCCTCTCCTCATCTTCTTCATTCCCACTTCTGAGTCTGTAGTTGTATCTGCAGTTGTCTGCCTGAATGTTAATTCCACAGRGCTTATACAGAAAAAAGAGCATCTTTGGAGGTAAAACTCCCGTGATTACAGATGTCACTGACAACAGTAAGTGCTTCTATGACACGCCAGTTAGAGCMCTGCCATCCCATCTACAGAGACGGTGCTTCATTTTTTATCTAAAGCTACTACTTTCATTCAAATTGCCTTAAAATGGCTTAAAACTTTCAGAGTAGCAAGCAGTTTCCTCAACTACTAAATGTTAGGAGAAAACTGTCCATGTTGCCTATTGAAATTCTACCTAGGGATGCAACTGGTGAGATCTAATCAACTTTCATTTCTGTCCTTGYGTTCAGAAGTCTTAGTTCTTTTCTTCATGACAGTAGCATTCAGGTACAATATTCTATGAAAAATTAAGGYACACCATATAGGACACAAGACTTAACTTGGCATATTACCTGGAATTTTTTTTTTTTTAAAAAAAACAGATATAAGATTGAAAATTAGGTGTTTAATTAGACTAGGCCGCAAAACACAGGTGACTAGTAGCCCTATAATGCAAAGGACAAATATATATATAAGCAAAACCTTGCATGATATTTACACAAATATAACGCAAGAAAGTAATAAACAGCAGGGTATCATTTCTATTAAGCAAACAAATTGAAGAAGGAGAGGTCAGAAACTTAAAAGCACCGCTCAARGCAAGCAACCAACACACAGGATAAAAGTCAAATCAATGTAGAAGTGCTAGCCCTACCAAAATTAAATCAGTTAACACATTAACTGTCTTTTTTTTTGGCCATATGTGACTATTTTCCCTAATTATCTACTTATCAAGTGATTTCAAGTCTGTTCTTAAAAATGCCCAACTTCTGCTTTCAACTGACAACAACCCCTTTCCATCACCTCAGCTAGAAGCATTTTCAGGCAGAAACATTCAGGTACTTTCAGTCTGAAAGAACTCTAACCTTATACTTTCCTAATATGCCATTATTATCCGTGCTGCAAATTACCAAATGCTGAAAAAACATTAGTAATCATCTAAGCCTATAAATTACTGAAATGAATTTCAAAAAGTCACTTCTAAATCAAAGCTTAAAAAAAAAAAAAGCAAGCTTAACTAATCTACTACTGAGACTTCTGCAGTCTTTTATACTAAAAATCAGATAATATAATCAAATGGGTCCCCGGCAAAATAGAATTTATTAGTCCATGAAACACYCATCACTAAGATTTAATAGTGTTCCCTATGCCTTGAATTTTAAAATGGCTGCATTGTTCCAATCAAAGAGATTGGAAATGCATTAAGGCTCACAAAATAATGCTCTTAAAAGTAAAAATCAAAAAGAATTAAATACAACAGTCCTAAGTCTCTTCTTGTAGACTAGACATAAGTATTCTATCAGAAAGATACAAATACAACCTAGAAAATTAAGCCATGAGAATACACTAAGCAGGTTATTCACACAATTTATCAATATTTTTCTGTCACTGCAACAGACACACATGTATTGATATTGATCATATATAATGCATAAGTGAATTTGTACCATATTACAGAACATTCACATTTTACAGAGATCAATTTATCATCATTTAAAGTTACCAAATCTGTCTCCAGCTTTGCACAAACACAAATGTGATAGACTATATCCTCCTAATGTAACTGAATTACCCATACAAGTTCATTTATTTTCTTAAGCCAAGCATATTCCCTGTGGGTGGGGGATATATTAACTCCCTAACTTGATATACTTCATTACAAACTGTTTTTTGTTAGCATAGGGGAAACTTAGAGCACAGCACAACTAGCAACACACTCCCACATAAAGTCACCAAAATAACACACCTCCAAAACAGAATATAGGGAAGGGAATTACTTACCTGTATCAGCTCTCTCTGCTTTAAGACACCATGGACCCAGGGAGGCCAGCTTACAGGTCACTCTAAACTTAACTGTTATCAGGTGATGGGTTTTTAAAAAAAAAAAAAAAAAAAAAAAAAACCAAAAAACAAAAAAAAACCCACCACACCCCACTAAAACCTGCCCCAGCTGCATGTGGAGGCTGGTGCAGTGATGCAACCCAGCTGTGCTGGGGCCATGGCTGTTGTTGTGCCTGCCCTGGCCCCAGGGGTAAGCAGCAGGCTAGGACTCCTTCCTGGGCACCACATAGCACAGGCCTGCACCCCTTTCCTTTCTGCTCTGAAGCACCTCTAGGTCTAGCAGGCACTTRCAAAAGGCAGGGGGAAGGAAAAGTGACATTAAGCGAGGCAGGCAGGGGATGGCAGGTGTCTTGCATGCCCTGGAGCTGTTTTGTTCCCCAGCTGCYGGGTCGCACTAACTCTCTGGGTGGGAAGAGCTGTGTTTTGCTTCCCTTCCCTGTCTTCGCATCCGCCCGCTTCCTTGCACTGCAGTGGTCACGAGTGGAGGCAGCGTTCTGCAGAGGCTGCCCAGGATCGGCTGCAAGCAGGGGGGCTCTTCCCTGCAGCCCTGGGGGAGGACACGCTGCTGGGACCAAGGCGTCGCAGGCCTGGCTAGGAGCAGCTGGAGATCCCGTGCGCTCTGGCCAGAGGCGTGGGAAAGCCTTTCCTTGCAGGAATGAAGAGGAGTTTTCCCTTGGGAGCCCAAGGGCCCCCATGGAGCTTTGCAGGAAAACACCATCTCCTGGGTGAGGGGCAGCCTTGCAAAAGGTTTCACCCTTGCAAGGACACGGCAAGCAAGCACAGGAAAATTGGCTAGCGGATATCTGTATTTTTATTGCATCTTACCCAGCAGATCTGAGCTTCTCCTATTTTAAAGGTCACCTAGGTCTAATAAAAATCAGTTTTAGAGATTATAGAGCTTTGGTGTTTTGGAAAGGGGTAGGGTTTGGTTATTGCATCTGTGAGATGCTCTAGGGCACTGCTTTGTATGTAGCTATATATCAGCTTACTTAACAAAATGGTTTCAGGCAGAAAATCGATACAGCAGCAGCAACTTTCAAAATTAGTCAGTCTGATCTGAAGAAATGTGCACTCCCAGAAGAGACAAACCCCCAAATATTGTATACTATGTATTGTTCCGGGGAATCAAAACAAGCATGGAAAAGAGAAAATCGATAGCCTTTGGGGCATGTGTAATTTGACAGTATCAAATATGTGCAAATATTTGTGGCAAACACTATTGTTTCCACGCAGACAGGTCTCCGAAGCGCCAGCGGAAGGCGCTTGGCCCGGCTGCGTTAGGATGGGCACTGATAGCTCCACAGGCTGCTGCCTGGCCTCGCCGCACGTACCGGACCTCAGCTCCAGCGCAGGGGCACAAGCCCYTCCCTCCCTCCAAGTCTTGTGCTGCATGGTACCCAGCAGACAAGGTCCTGCAAGGGGGATAACCCCATCTCCTGAGGCTGAAGCAGGGGAGAAGAGAAGGCAGGCAACAGTTCCTTCTGCCTTTGTGCAGCACCTCAACTCGATACACCAAYGGCTGCGTGCCTGAACTGGCAGGGAATTTCCCTGCTAAATGCACAGATACCAGGCGGTCTAGATTTACAGGAGTGATCTGCCATTTTTGCCACCCTTGCCATGGTGCGAGGCAGCTACTAACACAACTGATATTGCATCATGCAATGGCGCAAAGCCGAGCACGTGGTCCTTGCTGAGCATCACAGGCTTTGTCAGATTGATGCCTTTGGCACTTCTAGATATCCTTGTGCTTAGTCTTAAATTTTTATTCTGACAAACATGAATTGTATAGCTGCATAAGATTCTGACTATAACTATTAGAAAGAGGGAAATACATTGTTTTGCTCTAATATGAAACAACAGTGTCCTTGATACCCTGCTTGCAGGAGGAGTCTTGATCGCATCCCCAGTACCACAATTTACWGAAAGCATTTTATTGTGCATCTGCCTAATTGGCTTAAATTATAACTGTTTCAAGATATCCTTACACTAAATGGAACAGAAATTAGTGTCATTTGCACTTCAGAACTATCGACCAACGGTATTACTCTGCATGCCATAATAAGCCTTCAATCTGTGTTAAAGGGAGATGGTAAAATTGAAATGTAACTTAATATAAAACTGGGTTTTCTTAAGATATTCAAGCATCTCTATCCTTATTTGCAAAGTGATCAATAACATAACCTGAATCCCTGCGTTTTCTGCATCTTTTCTAGGGAGCAGTTTGAGACCACAAAATTAGTGTTCTCAGCAATTAAGGAGTGTCACAATTCTCTCAATTTGTGCAAATRATCCTTCGAGAAAGTGATTTTTTTGTTTGTTTGTGGAGTGGAGAAAGGAAGACAAAAAGCAAAACATAACATTAGAAAGATACGYTGCAGGAAGAAAGCATTTCACTCTGCGCGTGATTCTCTTCCGAGGAAGAGGATGCACAAGCAGAAGGCATCATTAGTCATATCATTGAATGCATGCTGCAAGGCCATCAAACTACYCAAGGAGTGCAGTGAGGGGGAGTTCCAACAGCTCAGATACTGATATTTTTGCATAGGAGTGCGAAACATCCAGAGACCAAGAGCAAGGTGACCTTGCAGAATGGTCCTAGAGTCCTCATTTTGTTCGAGCYGCACTAGTTCTGGTTATACCCTTTACTCCTTTTAGCATAACTGAAAGGAGAAGAGGATGTGAAAATACCATTAGAGAGGGGTAGGAAAACTTTTCAAACTGYGGATCTGCATTAATGAGGACTGAAAAGGATTTAAAAATGAGCCATAGACAAAAGCAACAGAGAGAGCTCATTCTTCAAAGAAAAAGCAACTTTGTGGATGAGATGGTCTTTATAATGAACACGGCAGCCAAGCTACCGCATTCTACTAGATGAAAGGAAAAGCAAATTACCAGTAGGGAAGCCCCACAGGAGAGAGCGCCAACGAAGTGGCAACACCACTTAAGGCCCAAGGAGTTGAGAGAGGCGGGCCAAAGTGGAGTTGTATTTGAATATAAGGGTGGGGCAGAGAAAGAAAAAAAAAAACCTACGGGAGTGAGATCAAGAGTACCTTGAATTGAAAAGAAAAATCTTCCAAAGGGAAAGTTTTATGAAAAATGCTTTCTCAATATAATAAATAATTATAATAAAAATTACTATTATATAATAAATAAAAATACTTTGAAATTTGGCATCGGAAACACAGGATTGGAAGGAACACCCTCRGGATCATTTTTTGCCCCAAAGCAGTGTTAGCTCACACAGTAGTAATTATGAAACATGCTCACATCACTTAATCCCATGTACACAATAGGGACATCTTTTCTCATTTAATACTAAGTTGTTTACAAAGAGAACAGACAATGATTGATAGCAACACAYTGTATTTCTATTTGACATTTTAGAGGTCTTTATATGTAATCAAGTATAAAACACAATCTTAGACTGTGTAATCTCATTATATTTACTAGAGTTTAAATAAAATCTTGAAGAATTTAATGTGTCTGAACAGCCTCRCCAAAGCTGAACTGTGAAAGAGATGAGATGGCTCTATGAAATATTTTAGATTGGTTTTCTAAAGTGGTTACTTCCAGACTTTCCATCTTTTCAGACTTCTACCTTTATTATAACACAAAGCATCAAGGTTTAAAATGGGAAAATGAAGCTTTGCGAAAATCCTCTAGAGTTTCTAAATTGACTCTTACCTAGAAGGTAAAAGCAAAGGAGAAAGTAACATGCAATTAATAAAGATTACTATAGTATTAGTCGTATGATATCACTAAAATTAGTATAATCATTGATTTATATTGGAAAAGGAAAAGATGGTAGCAATGGACCTCTACTACATGCTGGGACTATATGTTAGGATTTATAGAGTTAGTGATTTACCTAACCAGTGGCTTTTACTACGAAACTCAAGAGTAAGTTAAGAGTCATTTAGTGTATTGCAGTCYCACAGTTACTAGGCTTATTCACTAAGCCTGCAAAATATCCTGGTGCTTTCTCATCTCTTAGATACTGGAATTGCTACGAGGATTTTCCATAAGGCTACGACTTCATACTGCTAAGGAAGAAAACAGTGCAAGATACAAGTTCCCATGTGTCTTCAAAGATAAATATGTGGAAACTGTCATATGATGGGAAGATGTGAGACCTTTCTTGCTTTAGCAMACAGTTTGATCAGACAAAGCAAAGGGTAAAACAGTTAGTAAAGACATCAACAGAAACAATGAAAGCATRTGAAAACACAATAACCAAAAATCTGCAAATGAGTGCAGTCTACTTCAGCACTAATAAGACAGATAAAGAGCCAAATTCCATCTACAGTTAGAAATAAAGTTTCTTACGAAACATATTTCCCATTTCTTTTAGGAATATAATGCCATTTATTCAAAAGTGACAGTGTATCCCTAAGAATGTACTTATTAGCAAAATATATGACGACTTCTCTTGTGCACTCTCCTCTCTGGTCCTTTCAGGATTCTACTAGTATTTAATTTTAGTAGCTATCTGGACTAGCTAGTTTTTGAAGCTAGTAGCTACCTTGCTAGTATTTAGTTTTTGAAGAAAACATTATTCTAAACCAATGTAAATGGCCTTAGGGGCAAAAGGATCAATCACATGCTAGACTGTACAAGTGATAGGACTGCAAAATATTATCTATTGGAAGCCATTTTCAACACTGCCTGCCAAGAATTGCTAWCAAAATCAGATTCAAAACAGTTTTGTGACAAATTACAACATAGTTGAAACTATACTTCAGCTTTTTCAACTTTTTAAGATTTTAATTAAAGTTTAGGTTTTTAGCTAATGKGAGTAAATATTAATGTGAAAAAACAGCTTCACTTTTTTCCTTTTCCTTATATCTGACTCAATTCCCAGTGGGCTCCTGACAAACTTCAGAAAACATTTTGCCTTGGCACTGACAACTTGGACTAAGTTTCTGGCAAAARCAATATTTTATTCTCAAGTTCAATTGATTTATTATGTCTCTTTTCCATTCAGCGAAGTACTGATACTAGAGAGGCAGATGTGGTTAAACATTTTTATTTTCAAAAATATACGTTGAACTTAGTGCWGACTTTGTGTTTCTTATAAGAAATACATTGAAATATTTTATTTATTGGTAGAATTATTCCTGTGATCTGGATGATAACATATTGTAGGCATTCAWGACACTGGACTTTTTCCCAGTATCCCCGTTCAAGTTGTATATGGTTTAAATTTATTAACTTCAGCTGTACATTTCCCTCTGTGTAATAACTTGTGAGTCATCTGTAGTTAGCAGGGAGAAAGTGTCTTGGCACAAAAAAAAAGGTCCTTCCAGCTAACTTTCGGTCAATAGGCCAAGSTGTATAGTACATATYCTTGTCAACTTTCAATGAAAAAATKTTGAAGTTTAAAAAGACATAGTAACAAATCATGTTTTGTTGTTTTTATTTTTTTAAAATGAGTAAAAATTATATTTTACATAATATTTGGAAGAGACAACAACATAATAATACACTGTCCATATATTTAAAAAGTTATTGTCATATATGTTGTCATATACAGTGTTAACATTTCTGKTTATCTAGAGCTTATTTGAATGCAYCAGTTATGTTTCAAGAAGAATAAAATAWCTTTAGTGTTATAGTACAGTTACTATTTCTGAGGATGAATAATGAATCTTGAATATAATGAATAGTGTCTTAAAACTTGATACTAATCATTTTAATTATGGCCATTCACTACCTATCATTAGTCTACAATTTTCTGAAGTTCAAAGCAGAACTTCCAAACTACTCATTTATAATTATCCTCCTCCTCTCCTTTTTTTTTAACTCTACCTTTCCTTATGTGACTTGCTTTGCTTGGGGGTCATGACACATCGCCAAACACTGAAGCTAATAATAATGTTTTGTAAAATAGAATATGCAGTTGACTGGCTYGTGATACATCATTTACCTTCATGGGTTATTACTGACCTTTCAGAGTTCACTTTTTTTTCTATTGCATTTACCATGGGTAAGTTCTCACTTTCTCTATATATATTTTCTGGTTGCAGGGGAAAACACCCACCTTATGTTTGAAAAATATAGTGTTCAGTGCTGCAGGGGAGGTAAATTTTTCAGCCTAACCTGGAACAATCTATCCAGTACAGTTTAAATTTGAACTTGGAATCTAGCTTTCYATAATCAAGCCAACATAAAATCAAGCTAAACTTGTTTTAATAACGTTCAGCTGTATCACTGTTCGGTTCTCTTGCACCTGCAATCCCTGTGCATGCACAGAACTGAAGCATGGCTGCAGTGTTTCAAATAGTATATCTCCGTAGCCAGTGAGGGAAAAAAAAAATTGTGGGTGCTTTTTAGCTCCCAGAGTCGATGTAAGCACCAGCTCCAGGACTAACGAGACCCTAGAGAGCAGTGCAGTAGTATGATAGGCAGTGCTATATTTGACACACATACCATGGTGTCAAATTTATATATATGAAGGAAATATATAGAGCAAATCTTTCAGAAGGGGAAAGAAAGCGATCCTATATTTCATTCATTTGYGCTCACTAAATTTTAAGTTCCATTCACAAGTTTAAATTCTGTGTATTTACGGTTAGGCTGTATGGTCATACTAAGGGCATATAATTTGCTTACATAATGTTTCGCAGTCGTTGGTATGATGCATATAGGCTCTAGTGTTCAAAAAAGTTAATTTACCCCTCATTAAATATTTCTTCTTACATTATTAGTAGTAGCAGTAGTAGGAAGTTTCAAGTAATTCGTCCCGTCTTCAAGCTTACAATGCTACGGTTTTGATTAGCTAGAAAGATTACCAACCTGAAGCCTCCAGTGGCACACACATCTATTATTAGTGACAGTTTCGGCATCTCACCTGCCTCAGGCAATGTAGGAAATATTCTTTATTTCCAATTTGTCATTTGTGCTGAGTAAAGGCAAAATTCTGCTTCTGCTTTATCCTGGATTGAGGTTCTCGCTTCACACAAATGAATACACTTMTATTTTCATAGCATACTAGTCTTTGAACAATATATGATTTATATAAAATAAAATATATATTATAAAACATATWTTTTTRTATATTATATATAATGTATATTATATATATTATATAGTGTGTAATATATAATGCTAGCATTTACAGAAAAGTGACATACCCAGGTATGTCTGAATTATTTATTCTCAACTAGATAGAGCTTTTGTGATGCTGCATTATCAGATTCCTTCAAAATATTAACWGTTTTTTTCATAACCTTTCCTCATAAATTCACTCTATGTTATCTTCATTTCACAGATGAGAAAATGATGTTCAATAATATTTAGGTCAGAAATCTGAAACTGAACACTAAAATTAGTGAATTGAGTCTAAATGAAAACATTTTACTTCATTTCAGTTTTCAAGGCTGGCTTGGACAGAGCAGATTTTTTTCATAACACGCCTACAAATACTTCTTTTACAATATAATTGGACTAAAATATTAGCTTTTGCCATCACTTTTGCCACCACTTTAAAGAGCCCACTCTACAAATCAAGTAGACTACAGACAAGTCTAGTGTTTAGTTCTGGCACAACTTCCTYAAATTGCTGCTCCTACTCAAAAAGCAATGTTGCTGAAAACAAAAACGGAGAAAAAATGACAARGGAAAGTGGAGGAGGCAATATTGATGAAAATCAAAGTCAAATATATCAGGGGATGAACAGTTCCCAAATGCTCTGTTCTTCTCATATTTACAAGCTTCAAACAGAGTTTGAATATTTTTTATGGTTCAGAAGCTAAACTGCGGCTCATTTTTCATTTCCACATGGAAGGAACACACTCCCCCATCTTTTCAGATGCATCTAACATACATAGAAATAATGAAGTGCATATTCATAAAATATTTTTGTGCCTTCTCTATTTTTTTATTATCTTTCAAACAGTTATATTATCAAGCAGAAGATATTTATAACTGACACAGATGAACCTAAGTGAGCAGTTTATTTCAGTGGCACTTGCAGTGAAAGRAGGCTTTTAAGCAAAATTTTGAATTATTTTAAGAAAGCTTTATCATTTTRCCAGTGCTGCTGAAACTACCTATATAATTACTGTTACAAAGCTTCTAAGACTTAAGTCCTGCATAATTGCTCCAAATAACAAATATAGYATGTAACAATTATACTTTCATTCAAAATCAAAACCATCATTTTTTCTTCTACATCTGTGTTATCTCATTTATAGACTTCAAAATCAGTTTGTTGTCATACACTGCTTTCACTCTTATTTCTATAAGTAGCTTCATGCAAAACAATCTTTTTTAGTTAAAAATATGCATACTTAATTTACTACTGTAAGACAAGGCAAACATATATCATTATCTCTACATTGTTAACTCAAACATGAAGCTTGTATAAATTATACATGGCCACTGTTAAAAAAAAAAGAAAAACAGATCAATACTAATTAGCAAGCAAAAATGAAGGTGGTTGTGCACTGTGCTTTGAGCAGCACTTTGACAAGTTTGCAATTTTTTCTAYTAAACAACCAGCTTCACATTTTTGTGCTAGGTATCTTGTAATGAGTGACTTCCAAAAATGCTCACAAAATGGCTCCAAAGAGGTCAGAAATAGAAGTAATAAATATACAGGACTGCATTTGATTTTATTCAGTTATTTGAATCCCTTTTATTACAGTTAACTGAATGTAACTCTCCCTGCCATGCTTATTGCTACAAATATATGCTGTAATTTCCGAGAAATATTAACAGGAAATCAGAAAAAGATATCAAGAGGCCTTTACTTYTGCTGTAGCTCTCCCTGTCTTATCTTTAGCATGTAACAAGAATGTTTCTCACCTGCTTTCACAAGGAAGTGATATTCAACAAACAATGCTTTACTTCAGCTGCTTTAAAATAACATTAATTAAAAAATCTTTTAAACTCATTGTTAGCTTTCAGCCAAAACTGAAGCTCTGGGTAGAATCTGGTTCTACTTATTTCCTTGAAGCAGCAGTGATACAGATGGCAGACACGTAGTGCCCTCATGGGAGGAGGGGCTAAAGCATGTCCCTGCCCTGGACACAGACTGCTCGTGTGGAGCAGAGCCAACACGTAACCTGCAGTAGAGACACGTCCCTTATCTTTCAGGCTACAATTTCAGAGGGAACTTTGTTTCCTCCATCACCCCTGAGCTTCAGAATATGAATGGATTTAGCCAGATTCAGTAAATCACATGAGCATTTGAACATACTGACAGTGTTCCTCATATACTGATAAAAYTTTCAGCATCTCGCAAAGCCCAAACTCACCTTCAGAGTCTGCTGTTAAGTCATTTGGTTCTATCCATGAAACTATACATCAGTAAGCATACAACTATCAGCACATACTCACCAGGACAGGTACTTGCAATACATTCGTATTGCAGAAACAGGATTTGGTGAATGCCTTTGTTTTCTGATAAAACAGATATTAGGATTTTATGGCATGGATAGCTTGTGAGCTGTGTCTTTCCTGAGAAAGTGTCTGTTAAGTTGGTGAAATGAGATACCTTATTTTAAAGCTTTGCATTCCTTTYTTCTTATTCCTTAAATCACTCAATAAATGGCAAACACAAGATGATCATTTTTAATGTCTAGAAGAGAATAACCACTGTAAYATTTGAAAACCTAAGAAAGATTTCACACAATACATTTCCCCGTTTCACTAAATGTAGCCATCCCCTGAGCAAACCAAGTTTTCCACGCAGGCTGTTACTCTAGRCTAGAATGCTGCCACACAGCTCTTAATCTCCAGGGCTCACTCAGGCAGATGYAAAAGCAGGAGAGAATGTGTGTGGGGAACAGAGAAAAACTCACTAATGTCAGGCCCTCAAAATCACACCTATTTAATCACTAGAAGGGAACAGCAAGGAAATGGTAGTATTGTTCACAGGATTAAATATGAAATATCTTGTAATATAGAAATGTGTCACTGACTGAAATAAAGCTACACTATGCTGCATTAATGAGTTAAATACTTATACATTTAGGGAGAWGATACCTTGGCAAGAGATCTCTTTCGGCAAAAATACCCAAGTATGAGAATAATTTACACATTTCAAAGAGGAAAGGTTAACTAAAAGAGTGCAAGTAGAGTTAGGAAAGCAAGTGTGGCCAAGCCACATATTTTACAAATTATAGTAGAATAAAATTTGCATCTGGGCAATGAACATTTTGTGAAATTTCCAAAACTTCACTATATATTTCAAAGAATTACAGAAAATTTGATTACTGTCTTTCCCTAGGATGACATTTTACTGCCAATTAATATTTGTGTTAAATATCTGCTTAACAATAATACAGTGAATCGCTTGGGCAGCCCCACAGTTTGATGGGAGATATAATTAAGACTTTCTTTTCTGAGCATTGTTATCCATACCTGATAACATGAACGAAAATTTAAAGTGACATAGTCCAGCCACTTGATATTCCTTGTATTTGATCCCAGCTTTCTGTTGTCAGATACTTTTTAAAAACATTGTGTTTCTGCAAGATTGTCACTTTGCAATAGCCATAACCTTTAGGAACTAATTACAGTCTGCAGTGAGCATAATATTTCTTTTTACTCCACAGTACCACTCTTCTAAACACTGTGATCCCTTTAAGTATTCCAAACCACCCACAAGATTTTCATTTCTATTACAGAAATAAAGAATTGGCATGAACTGCACATMACCTTGCAGTTCTTCACATTTAGGAAGACATTTCCTTCACCTTACTGTGTTCCTGACTAYGGCATGTCTGTGTTTTTAATTGCAAATGTGATTATGAATATAAATTCCCGCAGATTAAGAGACTAAGATGAAGTACAAGAGCCGCTTGCCATCACTGAGATTGTCACTGSATTGCTCACCTGTCTTGTCTTGACGATGGATCCTGGACTCCTGGATTTGCTGTAACAGGTATTGCCAGTTACGACCAAAAGCCMCGTTGCGTGGCAAGGCAGGATGCGATGCGATGTCCACAGGGAAGCAGCAGCATCCTCTTTTAGCTTTCAGACCCCCAGAGCTTGATGAGAACGGGGATGTGTAAGAAGTAAAAGGCTAGTACACTTGCTCTTTCTGACCAGGCAGTGCTGTGGCTGCTTAATATCTACTCAAAGCCACAATCACCTTCTGATCTGAGGAGCAGGTGACTTGGTGATTCTCTTCYGTTCTGACAGCCACGCAGAGGCAATCATGAAAAGGTAGATTATAAAAGATTAAATAGCATTCTAGTCACCAAAACAGTTTACCTTGCCCTTTTGAAAACTGGTCTAATGCATCATCATCTATCAGAAATGGCTTCTAATATGACAGTGATCTTTAAAGTGGATCTTTAAGATCATCTGTGTTCCAGTGCTGAATAAGAAAGGTAAAACTGTAGAAAAAAATAATTAGAAACTCAAAGTAATTCTAGTTAGAGATAAAGAGCTTGGGCTAGCTTCCTTTCTTAAATAAGCATTCCAGCTCAAAGTCCAAAAATTCAAATTAATCCTGTGCCTTAGGACATAAAAGAAAAGCCTTTTAAGTTACTAAGAGCAGCCAACAAAGAGAGATACTGTGCTAGCATATGTCTATTGCCTCTTACTGTAGAAAAATTAATGGACCTTAAATTCACATATTATGGCTATGTCAGTCATTTCAATGTATGCTTAAAAATTAACAATGTGCAATCTCACATTGAGATATTTTTATTAAAGCCAATTTTTTACATTGCAACACCCAATATCATATAACTTAATCATTAAATCAAGCCATAAAGAAATGATATCTCTAATAAAATGTGACTGACAGCAAACCATCTCATGTTTCTTTTCTAAGACATAAAATAGTAGTTTACATATTTCTTTAAAAAAGAGTAAAAATTATTAGAGAGCAACAAATATATTATGTTGGTATGATACAATGTTGTTTTAAATATCATTTGGTATGAGAACTCTGGATAAAATAATGATTTGATTTCAGATGAGACCATAAAATCATATTTCAGATTTGATCAAGCTGGAAAATAACCAGCTTCTTCTAAGACTTGAGTATAAAACTTAGTTCTCTCTAATTTATTTAGTTAGCTATCTAGCTCTTGTCTTTGGTTATTTTGCACTTTTCCTCCTAAGAGTACAACCATTTTCCAGAATGAAAACTCCTGGCCTCTGTCTCAAGATATGTTCATAACTATAGTCTTTTTTATCAGAGCAGACAAATTACTCATCATTGGACAGCTATTAAAAATACTAAAATGAAACACATGGTTGAGGTCATAGCAGTATTCCCACAGAGRGGCAGGGAGGTTATCTCCTCTGGAGCTTCTCTCTGAAATGCTCGCCTTTGGGCTCTGATAAGCAGTACATAACCAATGATATACCGGCAAATATGAAATTCAATGATCAAATGAGGAGACTATAAGAATCACTGGAATACCAGAAAGTTCCTGATGCATGTAATATAGGGAGACCCATTTCTCACAGGTAGTAATTAAAAATAAAGAAATGAACGCAATCAGGTTAAAAGCATAACAGCAATACACTTCCCCATACTCATCTCAGTAGATTTATATACATCTCAGTACAGTAGTTTTAAAGTATTTCAGATGTGTCCATCTTTTTACTATTTCTATGATTGCCTTTCTGTTTCTTTCATTATTTTATAGACATTCTTTTCCATGTCTACTCAATTTAATGTGCTGGATCATAAACTAATGTGTAAATTAGCAACATAACAGCATTTATAAAATGCTGTTATAAAATTATAAAAAAGAATTGTCAAAATCTACTAAGAAGACTAGTGAAGAGTAGGAAGGTTTTACATAAGTAATTACATGAAGTGGCAGCAAGCTTATGACATTGCTCTGCAAATAATCCAATATATTTTGGCTCCATCAAAACAAAATAAGATGCAGCAGGTTCAAAAATATTGAAAACGCAAAACTGCCTTTTCTGTTTTAAAGAATTTTGTTTGCAGTTGTTATTTTCTTTTTGACCTTTTATTTTTGCTATGCAGATTTTTACTTCTTCAACACCTAAAAATATGAACTGTGTTATGGACTTAAATATTTACATGTAATCACTATTTGAAGAAATGTTATCTAAGAGTCTCAATCTTTAACGCAAACCTTTGCTATATTTCTCATAATGTTTTACTTCAAATCAGTAAGGTCCAATGCATGATATCACACATTATGTCTTCACTTGGGCAGAAGACACAGAAGTCAATTTCTATCATTAAGTGTTAATTTATATATTCATCAAAGAATAAAAAATGCATTAGTAAGCGAGAGAACCTTGAAAACTCTCCTGATGGAACTATTTTAACACCATAATTATTGCTCCACTGCAACTTAGGGCAAAGCTAGAAGCACCTTTAATGAAATGTCTACTTACTCAGCAGGAATTTGTCCAAATAGAGCCTGATAAGGAACATGGAATTGCACACCGAATTTAAATCATGCTCTGTTTTGGAATATGAAAGTATCACATTAAATAGTTCACTGGTAGTAAAATACCTCCCTTTCAAAAAAGCATTTGGGTGCTGAGGCAGTCACCATTGCAGTACCTACTAGTCAGCTCCCACAGCCAAACTACCTCCAGGGTCAGATTCTCGACCTGCCTGTCATTGAATGGCAAAACACCAGCTCCGAAGCAGAAGCCTAGSAGGCGCAGCACACTGCCTCAACCAAGCACTGACCAACAACAGGCAGTGCTTCTGCTKGTTCCCCAAGAACCCACGTGCATCACTCAAGAGTTAGGCACCCATCATAAAATGAGTTATTTGCCTAAATCTCTGAGTGTAGCTTAATCGCTGCATATCTGACTATGCATTTTGAAGAAACGGGCTGAATGAAGAAGTCATAGCTCCTGCTAGCATTAAAGCCATGTGATAAAAATATTCAGAAATTGGGAGAGTCTCTGCCTTGTTCTTCAGAACAAACTCAGATCTGTCTTCTCCCTTTTGTAGAGTAATCCTGATCATATTTGCTATAGGTTAGTCTGAGGGAAAAGATTACTTTAAGCAAGAAACAAGATATCTGATTGTAGCCCAGCTGTTAGTCCACCTATTGGGGACCAGCGAGGTGGGATTCAGGTTTTCTCACACTTCTGCCTCTTTGCAGGCTRCAGCAATTTTAGAAATATCAAGGGYTCAATGAAAAACAAAGGAGCAGAACATGTAGTATTGACCCAGCATCATGTCTTCTTGAAAACAATAGGAAGCATAAAGAACTAAGGCGAGAATTTGCAAATCAAACTTCTAGACCAAAAAATACCTAAATAGAAAACAGCAAATAGAAATCCAGCTCTCAAACTACCATTACAAACTTGCTCTTCAGAAAAGGGCATAAATATCAACTGTTTAATTTTCCACTAATTGATGGCTAGGAAAAAGGCCTTAGCTGGAAGAGACAGGAAAGACACAAATTCCTATACTTAAATTAGCATGGAAAACAATTTAGTAATAATGAGAGGACAGTAATATGATTAAGTTTTGATTGGAAGTTTTCTTTTTTAGCATGGAAATTATATACTTCAGTTAAAGCTTATAATCTGATACTTCAAAGTTTTTTCTCTCTAGCTGAAAAGAGCAAAGATTTCCTTAAAATGCCTTTTTTTCCCCCACTACGGAATTGCTCACACGCACCTCTCAGCACCCCAACAGGGGAGACTGTCCCAGAGCAGTGACGCCTTTGCCACATCTTACTGATTGAGTGTCAGGATTTATTTGGTCCTGTAAGTCAYGGAGCTACTGTGCTGAATACATTTTGCTTTAAAACAGAAAGATGCCATAAAAGTCCCTCTGGCCTTTTTCAAACTCTTGTAAGAATTCATGTTTTTGTTACAAYGTTAAAGGAAACTTGCTTAACTTGTTTAATTTGTAGGTAAAAGATGTGTTAGCAGCTAGCAACAATGAAAAAAAAATTTGAAGCCCACATCCTTCTTTTCTTCATCTTCTTCATTTCCTATCCCCAGGGTCTTCTGCTTATTAGAATTTATTCCTCCAAAAGATGCATCAATAATGAAATTACCATCATATTAATTCAGTAAGAAATGAAATGCTTGAAAGAAAGCGATRTTCAGGGGAAGAGATAAACCAAGTTCTGATGAGAGAAATTTGGAAACCCTGCTCTGCAATATAGCATATTTAGCACAGTATGAAAGAAGCTATTAATATTAATTTAAATAAATGGCTTTAGAACAATATCACACATCAGGACTGCAATAATCTCCTCTAAAAGCAAAAACAAGATTAAAAATTCCACTGAAGATAGAAGATGAGGAAGACAGCACAAGCTATGCCTAGATCTATTATGGCTGCAATTTGGTATAGAAAAAGTGCCCATTCATGCTAATCTTAAAGACCAATAAACCAAAAGCAAAGATTTTGCTGTCTTGGGCTRTCACTGCATTTGGTAAAGCACCGTGTCACCCAAAAGTTTGCTTAAAACCTCACTTGGTCTAAAAACTGTCAGAGGCAGAAAGCATTTGAATTAATCTTGTCTTAATATTGCTATTTATATTTCATAAATAATTATATTACAATTTAAAAATTATATTTTAAAGCACAAAAAGTGCTTTGTGTTAATTCCAGCACATATTACAAGTTTAATATCTGAAGTTTGAACATTTACATTTCTAAAATATTGAATATGATTTCACAATACAAGCCTACAATACAACTGCACGCTTTTCTTGGCTTCTTCTTTTTATCCTTTCTGAACCCAAATTTAAATAACTAAAACACGAGTACTACAATAACATAGAAAATGCCCTGTACTGTAAAATTGGTGAGGTATTATCAATGTGAATTAAGATTGTGATGTGAATGAAAAATGAATTCAAAGACTTTGATGCTATCAACTTAAAATAATTACAAAAAGATCTAGCAAATACAAACTTGAACAAAAACTACAACTTAAGCATGCAGACTTTGAAACTAGATACTCTCCACTAAAGATTTGGAGGGAAAAAATAATGCTGCCACAATAAGTTGGACAGCAATTCCTCCTAAGGAGAAAGAAGAAAAACAAAAGAACTTTATCATGGAAAAGCAATGTATTGAGGTGTTGSATATGTTTTCACTCCTAGCACATTCAGCAAAAGCATTTCATAATAAAAATTATGACATTCACCCRGACGTACAGCCCTGATTTCTCCTGATGCGCGTGCAGCAAGGCAGGCTGCGCTGCCTGGGTGATGAGAACGGTTTGTCTCCAAGACTGCCTGCCCGTGATAACTGCAGCACCCTGCACGGCTTCACCACAGAAACAGCAGCAGGCGTGGGACAGCTCGGGGTCCCTGCGCATTGGTGCAAACGAAGAGGGTCTTTGGCTGTGTTGGTTTTGTTTTCTCGCTCTGCCTCCCTCTTTTTTTTCCTCCCCTCTTCTGGGCATAATCTTGTGGATAAACCCATGTTTACAACCAAGGTGAATGAGGAAACTAAGGAAGTTAAGATGATAAAAACTTTAAAAATCAGAGAAGTGCTTTGAAAAGGAATGGAGTTTGCTTTGAGGAGTCACACATATCATAAATGAGTAGAATCAAAGTCGCTAGAAGAAAGAAGACATTCATGCYTACAGAAAGGAGGTGTGAGAAATTCACACCGCTCCTCATACTTCTGTGATTTTGTTTGAACCCTCTTCCTTCGCTCCTCAAAAAGCCCAGGTGTGCTTCACTTTCAAAGGCAAAACATCTGCAGTTTATTTGTTAAACCATTGGCCACCTACAATGAAATTAATTTCTCTCATCGCTTTCCACAGACAGCTTTTGAAGCACAGACTTTTTAAGTCCATACACACATTCATTTTTTGAAAATTAATTCCCATTCTTGAAAAGATACTTGACTGCCAGTGATACAGTCTCAAAGGAGAGACCAGATTTTCATTTCCCGTTTTCAGGAAAGGAGCTGTCCGTGTCCCTGCAGACGCGGCTGCAGAGGGAAGCAGGGAAGCAGGCAGCTCTCCCGCGCCTTTGCTGCTGTGGGTCATGGCCAGCACATCTGCAGCAYGTCAGAAACCATCCCGGCCTTTCGCTACTGATGAGGCCCTTGCTTTATATTCCTCAGAAAGTTGTCATTGATCTCACAGMAACACTCGCACCTTAAATTCTCTCAGTCACTTTCAAGCTATGCCAGAAAAGGAGGAATGGGTTGGAATTTATTTTGCAATGGTTGTCTTTTTTTTTTCTTTTTTTAATCTGCTCACTAGCCACTGCAACTACAACCACACACACCTCTCCATTCTTCTTTTGGAGATATTCATATTGCAATATCCCTCATTCAAAACTCTTCCAAGGTTTTTCTTTTCTTGCACTGCATACAATTTTGGGGGAATAAACATACTAACAGCTAGATGTAGGCAACAGATTAATTCTAAATTAATGCAAAAGCTGAATATTTACCTTAAAAACATATATATAATCTTAATTCAAGAAAAAAAATACTAAGGACACTGGAGCCATATCCACAGTGGAATTAATCCACAACAGTGGGTTAAACATAGCAAACCATCATTCAAGTTCAGAACAGAATTGTCCTGCTAGCTCAGTGTCAACCACATTGCACCAGAACTTGGAAAAAATAAGTGAAAAAAGCTAATTTGTTAATCAGCTATTCCAGTCACAACAGAACATGTCATTTCCATCAATAAGAAAAAAAAAATGGAGATAACATTCAAAAATTTATCCAACAAACTTATTTATAGCTAATTTCTATTAATATTTTCTCAACATTTACCTATAATGCCTGACAAATATTGCATGGTACRATAATTACTCCTGAATGAATGTTTATTATTTTTATTATTAACTATTAAATAGTATTTAGAGAGAGTAGATATTTTAAGGTATAAAACTGTTAGAAGCGAGGAAAGTCCAAGAACCTATGATACAAAGTAGATAAGTAAAGGTGCTGAAATAAGAGTAACAAATACGTTTATTTACACAAAATTTCTCACAATTTTTTCACAGAAAATTTACACAAGAATTTAATTTGGTGTACAGTAATAGTAACTGTATTTCTCTGTAAAGATGAAAATCACCTTTTAGTAAGTGATATTTTCCAGAAAGRATATTTCCTCTCCTAGAAATCCTATATAAAATTATTAGCAATTTCTCTTGATCTGTATGTTTTTTTGTTCAGTGAGTACAGCCTCCATCAATGAGGTAAGAGCTCTGCCTCACATTTACATAACAGAAAAGGYAGGAATTGAATTCTACCCTGGATGACAAGCCCCAGCGTCTTTCATTTTCCTTTCCAATGGGAGCTACAGAATTCAGTGCGTGGGAATGAAAGAAATATCTTGAATCCCAACCACGGGAATTACCTTTTTTCTCCAAGAAACCTCTACTTAAGTTTCATTTAGAAAAGCTTGAGGAACGTAGAGGAAGCCACACAAGGAGWCAGGGACCAGAAGGGCATTGGCTGTCCTTGCTGCTCACCCTTCTCCAGTCCCAGTCCCAATCCAGAGGGGCAGCAATCCCACACTAGCACACTCCACAGCACACAGAGGGGTACTGCAAAAACCCACAGTCTTTTTGCAAGTAGGGCAGCCACAGCCCGGTGAGGCTGCAGCTTCTTTTCCCTGCATTTCCCATGCATRTAGCCTGCTGTTGGATAAGGTGATATTTAGCAAGAGAACTCGCTGGCTGTTCTGAATAAAGGTAAATATTCTCTATTTACTCTCAATTGATTAACCAAATAACTAAACAGCTACAAAGCAATCGCCAATACCATTATAAATAGTTATCAAGAAGTAACAGGGCCACCTGACCAAACACAAACTCTTCTTGCCAGAAGTATTTTTGGGTTAACCATCTGGGAAATGCAGCTGATGGTCTGGAGCTTCAAGGGAATATTATTATAATAAAATTGGAAATCCAGACAGAAGTGCCAAGAATACAGAGTTATTACCCATTTAAGAAGAGAAAGGAGCCTTGCATTTGCATTCAAGCTTTGTGGAAGACTAACTACAAATAGAGAAAAGCCTATTAATATAACAGCGGGAAAAAAAAAAAAAAAAAAAAAAAAAAAAAAAGTATTTTTCATCTTTCTCTTCAACCCCTCCTCTGCCAAAGGCTCCTATTTTGACCATGGAAAGAAGAATATATTTCTGTGAAATCTGTAAATTCCCTCCTGGGGCAAATGCACAAATATTAGTATTACCAGACTCAGACCAGCATAAATACAAGTGTTAATATCATTTTCATCTTTGAAAAGACTACAGGGCTTGTGCTTGATGGAAAGCTACAAGTACTGCAGAACCATCAACACATGTTCTCCCGCGATATGGTTCTTTGCGATAACATTCCCATCAGATGGATTTATGCCGGGAACTCGGAGATTTATTCACAGAGTCTTAAGGCAGGGCCACAGAGGAGCTGTGAAATGTGTCTCTAGGTGACAATCTGAGACCTGAGCTGCGTAAGAAAGGCACTGCAGCATCTTGCCGCCAGGTTGCAASTAACTCAGAACTTCTGTGCAAACTTTTTGGTTCAATAAATACACGGCATAAAATAAGAAGCTGACAGGATAGAAAGCGGGAGTCTTATCTACATTCTTCACTCAACAACTCTTCAAACTGACAGCAGAACTAATATATATATATATATAACTTAAATGCTACCCAGTAGAGCATTAGGAGCACTGTTATARGATACAAATAGTGGATTGATATGTACATTATTAGGGATGTCCCTAATACAACTGTCCCTACCTGGACAAGTCTGGAATTTAACAGAAGTCTGACAAGAAACCTCCTGAGGGTCTTCAAATTCAGAGCAAGGTACTAGAAGAAAGTAAAATTAAATTCATGCCCACAGTGGTGTTAGATGGTGAAAGAAAAGGATTGTACTTGAGCTTATGTTCAGGGTAAGYGTTAGAAAAATATTTCTAAAGGAGAGGACAATGGAGAAAGGGGGCAGATTAGGGGTTGTAGAGTCTTTACCACAGCAGGCTTTGTAAAGACAAGCTCTCTAAGAAAACATAAAAATGACTCTGAGCTGGTAAGGTATTCAGATCTGTCTTGAGATTCAGATCTGTAAATGCACGAAGCAATTACTATACTGAAAYCTCTCATCTGAAACACATGATATAACCAAAAGAGCAATATTACAGTGAAAATTTAAGAGAGCATTTTAGTAAACCATTAAAATTAAAAATTCTATCAGTAAGCAGTAAAATAACTTTTATTATTTTAAATGGGATCATCAGCTTTTCACATTTATTGTGATATCCAAGAGGAAAAGGAATCATCATCATTGCAGGCCAGAGAGGATTTGCAGCTGAGAGCTGAGGTTCTCAGCTTTGTCCACAGCTTTTCTGCCTTCAGCCTACCTCAGAAAAAAACTAGAGACCTGTATTTTTAATGCACAGAAGGAATTCACTGTCCCTTTTCAGRTTTAAAAAATAAATGCAGCAAAGTAGACTGAAAGGGAGCAAAAGCTTATTTCTGCCTTGAACGTTCAGGGATGCAACTCAGAATGTGCCATGGGCGRATACACTGATGGACTAGGATGTACTGTTTTTTGAAGTGGCTTTTCAGAGCAGAAAGGGCAATTCAGACAGAAATGGTGAAGAATTGCACTCGATCTGCTAAACACTGACATGAAATAGGAAGGCTCATCAGAAAGATTTGCTTGGCAAGAAGCCAGCTCTGTGCATTTTTATGCTATCTCTTTCCAACTTAGCTGCAGTATGTATTTTTCTTATGTATTTATTTTCACATATTCGGCAAAATGTGCAGACCAAAGCAGGGGAAATTGTAGTAGTTTCCCTTAAGCCAACAGAATTATGATAAATGAACATAATTCATTAAAATATGGCCTTCATCTGGGGTAGCTCCTAATAAAAAATACTGTTGCATGCTGTACTTGCTTTTTTTTTATATATCTATTTGCTATTTTAATATATTTTCACTAGACAATTATGGCCTGATTTTCATCAGTAAAAAACACTGGCAGCTTCTGTTGACTTTATTAGGATTAGAGGATTTTACCACCTTTAGAAAGCATGCTGCTTTCAGTCTATAAAAGGACAACCCAAGTGAATAACTGTCTCCATTATACCGTTAAACACGTTTCTCTACACTTAAGCTAAGTGGGGCTCTACTGTCAGTGAATATGCCATATTTTCATCTTTGTAACCTGTGGTTTCAGCTCAACATAAATTCAGATAAATTTAGTAATTTCTATTTACTTAATAATGCCCTTCAAATCCTCATGAAGAAAAACATATTCAAGCAGTGAAAGCTTTTAATGGATATGTCTACRATAATCAGCTGTATTTCATGGAGAATTTCAGACTGCAGCCTTCCAAAGAGAAACCAAGAGCATGCAGAGTGCCAGAGGATAAAATAAACTAGAGTCAGCAGGCTCTTTGTTGGTAATCCAATTARTATGAAAAAGGAAACTCGGTAACTATGCTGGGTAGCACCTGCTGTATGTGAAATTAATTTAATACCACAACATTTTAAATGACATTTTTTGTTATTGAGATTCTTATCATTACTGTCCAACTGTGGAATGGACTTATACTTTGCTGAAACGCTTTCAACACATTTGCCCTAGTGAGATGTTCTAAGGCTGTTTTTCAAAATATTTTATTGAAARGTATGTTAGAGCCAAGCAAGCATCAATACAATAATATAGAGGAAACCTTGAGACAGAAGACAAGCAGGTGAACAGAGCAAAAAAAAGAATGATCGAATATTTACAGCTTCTGGGGCAAAAGCACAGAACTTCCACACRCGCGCTTCATATTTACTTGGATTCTTGTGTGCGAAGAAAAGACGCAGGTCAATATGTCAATAAAAGCAAGTGCACTGGGTGTGCTGTCTCCAAAAGAAAAAAAAAGAAAAAAACCCCAAACCCTAGCTGCTTGAGATTTGCAAGATAGACTAGCAGACAAAATTAATTTTAAATCATGTGGCTGCAAATAAGAATCAATAACTGGCAAGTATTTCCAAGTGTCCCCTTCCCCAAGTGTGCTTTGATATTGCTAACATGTTAAAAAATGGGTTTTTTTCCTGCCTTTTGTCATGTTTGGATTATGGCAGACTATTTTTTTTTAATGTGTTGTACCTTAGTCCTTTTTCAATTTCTGAATACCTTCATTTAATACATATCCTAAAGAAAATACTATGTGAAAGCCATTTGCTACAATCATTAATCATTACTGAGACAGGAACTAGGTGAAAAGCTGTTCTGTGCAAGGAATTTTCACTCAAGTTACAGAAACACTTTGATCCCCACTCCATTCTCCCTCCCCTCTTTTTTTTTTTTTTATTATTATTATTTTGGCCTTGGGCTACATAGTGGATAAATCCAGCTTCACTACCTATAAATCTAAAAAGCAGCACATGCCATGGGGTTGCCAGAACATACGCAAGTCACAATAGGATATTACAGCTACTCAGGCACTAAGTGTTACACAAAGTAAAATACAGCGATACACTTGCTATACAGACTCTTAGTTCTCACAAGTTGTTTCACGGTGTTTTAATTCATTATAAACCGGTTTAGTTCAYACGTAACTTTCCAGCAAGGAAAAGAAGGCTAACTTATGAATACAGCTCAAAAATATCYATAAAAATGAAGTAAATTGTGAGAAAACTCCATATACAAAAGATCATGATTTTTTTTAACTAGACTATGTTACAGAAGGAAAAAAAAACCTCCCATTTTAAGTGACACTGGCAGGCTTAATTTCCGCTGAGTTATCGTAAGTTTTGAACAGATGCAGGGAGAAACATTACTAAAGGAACGGTGCTCCTCCCTGGGTTGATTCCATTCAGAGTTCAGGACTTAATACCATCTCAAGCAGCTTACTACACAGTGAAATCTCAATCCACCCAGCTGGAAGTCCAAGTGGTACCAAGGGCCAYGGCAGTGAAATGCCCATTTCTTGATCATAAAACAAAAATATAGCATTCTGTGCGCCAGACCAAAGTAAATAAACCATAAAGAGAAGTCTGAAAATATGAAAAAAATATATATATATTATATGAATGATACACATCTTCACAGCTAATACTTTTTTCCTCTCTAAGGATAAAATTATCCTCAATAAACTGGGAATTTTCACTTTTTTTCCCACTATACATTTCCCTCGCYATCTATGAAGGCAAATAAAAGCCAATAAATATAAATGATGAAAGCAGATGGATTGTTCCATACTCAAGAAATATTATTATGGTCTGAAAAAAATAAATTGTGTTTTCTTAAAACTTACTAGCATCCCTCAGTAGAATGAAARAATCCTAATCAACGCTAGTCAACAAGCTGCTCCTTTAAAGCAATCTCGGAACAGCCGTTTAAAGTGAAAAWCGAAGGCATGAGGAAGAGACGTACCAAACACTTGCAACAGGAGGTACCTCTACGCATGTGTAGTTTTAAGTCTTCGAGCCTTTATGGGCCTATGCACAAATACTAAATAAGGTATTTAGAACAATGCTTGAAAAGAGAGCCAAAAGCACATTCCTAAGCAGGGGGAGAAGGAGGAAGTTAAAGCTTTCAACAGAAACAAATGCTGTGCTCCACATACAGGCATACCCACAGGCAACAATCCTCTCCACTTCTGAGCAAGCAGTTTACAGCTAGTCTTTTATGCTACCAATGCAAATCCCATTAAAAAAAAAGTTATTTTTCTGTAATAAACTCRTGACACTTGTATTAGCATGAATAGGAGCAAAAATTGACTCAATAGTTTTAAATGTATATTGATACTATATTGTCAAAAGAACACATATGTCACAGTTTTGGTTTCTGTGCCCGAATACAGAAAAATCACATATAGTGCTATACATCTATTTTTGCACCATGTTGGGTTTCGCATGGGGAGAACACAGAAATGAAGCCTCAAAAGTAGGGAGAAGCAAGAAACTGGATATGACAGAGATGTTTTGAAAGATCAGACTTGCAGATGTTAAAACTCTAATGAGAATCCCTGTCTGTGTAAATGTACTTCATTTTCCCAAGTTAGTGCTGAAGCCCGTAGCTGGGCCACAGAGAAGGAACAGATGTGATGAGTGAATGTTAACACAAGTCATACTGCAGAAGGAGACAGGTTGAAAAGGAAAGTGAGAAGATGAGAAAGATATTTACAGTGTTGAAAGCAGAATGAGAAAAATACCAAGGCTGAAGACAACTGAAATAGCTGAGATAGGAAGCCTTGCTGCTACAAGTCTTCCCCCCTTGAAAATGGCTATTGTCTGAAATGAGAGCTACAAAGCTCTACCAGCCTCTTGACCCATATTCCGGAAAGGCAGTAYCCTTATCGCTCATATTAAAAATGAACTCTCATGGCATGACAAAGATTGTGTCMATGCAGGAGCACCCGCAGATGCAAAAGGACAAGTTGCCAGAATAATATAAAAGAATGAACTGTGTGTTATGAATATTTGTATAAATTACTTGAGTTTCTGTATTTTCATTTCTCAAATAAGCTTACCGTAACTAGCACCTTTTACTTTATCCAAATAAAAGGTATTCCATATGAAGTTAAATATTTTAACCAATAACCAATTTAGTTAAATTGCAGATTCTTCTCAGCAGTCCATCTTTCTTTCACTATCCTGTCAGAATCATCATCATATCCGTTAGTTAAAATGTGTGTTGGTGTATTCCAGATGCATGGCAGAATACTGTATCCAATCAAGGAGAATCTCATCTCAAGCAACAGGCCCATCTCATCGCTTTCAAATCAACATTCATCACCTTCATTGGCAGGGTGGAAAGAAGTATAAACCAGAAAAAAAATAGTTAGAAATGGTCTACAGCGTTACTGCTTGGTTGCAGTAGTTACCATTAACTTACTTGAGCTATCGGCTTCTCTTACATGATCTTCCATGCTGTAACTTCCCTCCCCCCCCCTTTTTTTTTGTCTATTCTTACTTTTTTTCCCCCTAAACTATAATTCTTAACTTTTCTTTTTCTRTCCAACTGGAGTGCCTTTATGTCACTATCATCAAATGCTGCTCAAGAATTCCTGCATTAAATCTACACATCTTTGTCACTACTATAACTTTTTGCTCTGACAGTAATATAAACTTGTGATTCTTTGCTGCACACCTTGTCACTAACCTTTGAYCATACACTGCAGACCAGCATGGCCACAATTATGATGCAGGAGCAATGCAGCCATAATCCGTTACTGACATATAGTTCTTGACATTTCAACCTCCAAAAATATTTTCTATTTGGATTTATAGTACTTGACTCTGCCACTGAGAATGACATTTTCAGGACTAAATTCAGTCATCACCACATGAAAAAATGTATTCACAGGCACAATGTGCACCTGGTAAAGGTTAATTAAAATATCCCAAGAAGATATTTTGAGTGTTAACATTTGCATGTGAATACATTTGTTAAATATTTCTTTCCTTTGAACTTACCCCTTCACCACTGAGAAAACTGCAGCCATTCTTTTACATTTAGTAGCTGACAGATTTACCATAAATAGTGACAGTTAGTGTCACTGCTTTAACTGAGGTAATAAAATATTGTAACTGTGCCAAAACGATTGCCTGTAACTTGATATGGTATCTCAGGGCAACAGATGAAAAATGACAGAATTTTGTGAAAACAACAATATGAAAAGATTCACTTTGAAATGCCCTAAAAATTAAACTCTTTAAAGCTAGTTCTTCTGCACCACCAAACACCTTTGCCACAGGAAAACCCATGTCTCTTCTCCTTTTCCATTCCCAGTCTTCAACCAGTTTGAAAGTGGGTGAGAGACCGTGGCTAGACATGTTCAGCAGTGACACCAGACACCTAGGACGGGGCTAGTGCTATCTCCAGAAATAGCATTCTAACACTTTCCCATTCTGAACAGCTTACACTAGCACAYGGTTAATAGCACCAGCAAATCTTTTCATCTATAATTTCTCAGTGTGTGAGCAGCCTATTCCTAAAAATAACTTAAATTTAAAGTTTGTCCTTAAAGCAGGTGGCATATTTTAACTTGAATTGCTTTTTGAAAGCACCTGTTTGATTGTCAAGCTTTTCCAAAAATTACTATGAAATGTTGTATATTATTTGCAACACAACACATATATTTTATTGGGCTAATTAAAAAATAAAGTTATAAGTTTTCCCTCTTAATACCTTGACCTTTTTTCTATTTACTTTTTTTTTTTTTTAATGGCAGTATCTTCCTGATTTGCAGGACAGAAATACCCAAATCTCATGAGAATATGGTTTCCCAGGTCTAAGCAGTATGAGCAGTAATCAGCACACAAAAGACAGACCCTGGGAAAGATGTTGGCTTGTATGGATTTCCACATCCCTGCATCCAATTCCTYTGGTCCAGTTTTGTGATACTTTGGCAATGACCATAGTGGAGCAGGAGTGGGACGTGGAATTAGCAGCCTATGGCTGCTTTTCAGTGCTAATTCTGCTATTTTCTTTTCCCCAAAACTCATCTCTCTTGAAATACCTGGAAAACGATCARCCTGTGAGACAACACAATATCAAGGTCACAGCTGTTAACTCTTTCTCTGTCAACYTTTTGTTTTGCTCTGTCAGTCCTTTTGCAGGTGGTTGCTGTCAGGTTATCAGTTTCATTGATATTCAATAGGTGAAAGGGAGAGGCAGGGGTTCTTGGTAGTAAAGCAGTAAGTTAAATATGAAAATAAGCATCTTCAGAAGCACAGAAAGAAAAAGTGCATTAAAACACAGATCTGGCAGCTCTACACAACCATAAGGTATCTGGATTGAAGCTTAAAAATAACCCTAGTTAAAACAAAAGTTTGAAAATAACCCTAATTAAAGTAAAAGTTCAGACCAAAAGCATTTGCACTTTAAAATAATCATGTTATACTGCTACACATCACATACTTGATCCTGTAGTTAATACAATCAAAACATGTGGGATTTCAAGAAGGTGCTAGTAACAAAATGGGAAAGACTTTTGTTTGAATGACAGAGCCATTATCTTTCCAAAATCTGATGAGAAATATGCCACAATTCTGGACCTTCTTGGTTCATGGCCATGATTAAACAACAAGAAAATAGCACGGATGGAGTATGGTCTGCATTAACCATGTTCTCTTCTGGAAAAATCATTGTATGTTTCCAAGTCTCAAAGTTAMCTCTTCTCCAGATCATTCATTTTCTTGCCAAGTAGTGTTTTCTSCGCTCCTCTCTACACATGAAAACTTGATCTACAGGCAAAAGCAGAAGAATCCCAACGCCTGCCTGAAATAGTCTGCCACATTCCTGAATCTCTCTGCTCTTGCCCACGTGCTTTATCTTTGTTCTCCTAGATCTAATTAGGCAAATCCCTCCCAAACTGGGAAGATCCCAGAGCTTTTGAGGGAGAGGACATATCCCCTCTGCCCTAAAGAGTTTGCACCCTGAAATATATAAAGCTGCACCGTAACATCACAAAAACACATTTTGCTTAACGCTGCAAGCCAAGACAACTTTCTAGCTGTTTACACTAGGATTTACCAAACTGTTGTTTGTGCTCATTGATAGACTTGCATTTTCTGGCTTTCTCTACCAGCCAGCTTGTCAATGGAACACKAAATCAGGCTAAAAAATACCCTTCAGTCCCCTTAATCTCTGTTTTTACAGCCTTAATCCAAATAGAACTGTGCTCAGCTTCAGCCTTTTGGGGACCAGCTGAGCTACAGATAAGCAGATCCCACCAGGGGACACCACTGGAATTAAAAAGCTGCTACTYCTTACACTTGCTCCCCTTCAGCAGGCTAAATTTAGACTGTTCCTTGTGTCTGTATAGTTCAGAGACCACCCACAAAACCTACCTATTACTACCACTAAAAAAGATTTTTCATTTGCTAGACTTGAAAAGCAATATTGAGCTTTAGAACCCACTTGACCTTCTCAAATGAAGAACAAGTCAGCCAAAACTGATGATTTGCTGAGAACTAACAAATCTGAAGATTTAATACAGAGGGCATTTCACTAGCGACCTCTGCATGAAGTTCAAGTGAGTAAATTGATCTACCATGCACAAGCAGACAAGGCAGCCCGAGCAATCCACTCCCTTTGCAAATGCAGTAGGAGAAAATTCTCGAGCGGATCTTCACCATCCTATAGGCTAAGCACTAGATAGTAATTCTCACTCTATTTTTACTATCACAATATTACTCACAGGAGTGTTCTGCTATTGTAAACTACAGAGCAATAATTTAGGCSTATCTATTTCATTTTCCAATGAAAATGTCATGTTAGAAAATATGTTGCACTTGAAACTTAACACAGAAAATGTAAACAGGGATAATATCTGTGGATAAATGTAAATTCCAATTGTATAACTTTTTAATACAAATCTTAGCCTAGGTGAAGTTGTTAGAATAAATACCTTGCATATACATATAATGAAATATAGACTATTATAACATTTCTCAGAAGAATACTTTATTCATAGTTAATTATACATCTAGATCAGTAATTTAGGACTTGTAATGACTGCTTAAGACTTCACTTATCTAAAAAGTATTATTTGTTCATAACCAAATGATACATGGTATGCTTGGCACTGTTTAAAAAGTTCTCTGTCCCAGCCTAGAGACTTGAAATTACATTGAAATTATCTATATGCATAAACACGTGGGTGAGGGCTAAGAAAATTGCATGGTTGTTTCTGGGGAAGATGTGCAGATTATTAAATCTAAAGAATTCACCATTCTATACAATCTARTTTGAAGAACTAGAAGTCTACCATTTTCCACATTATCTGCCAATTCTGGTGTCTCTCTAGCAGCCTTTCCTCCCTTGGTTTTCAGTGCTTTTATTCAGATATACAACACAATTCCATAATCTTTTAGACCCAGAAAGGTACAGTTTGTGCTTTTCCTTCTGAGGATTCACATCCATAACTAAAATGATTATACAAGGCATATGGCTTGTTCCTCAAAAGGTATTTATATACTTACCATAATTAGCAGTTAATTACCGTTGAGGCTGTATTTATATTGCCTTCAATTTGACTTAAACATAGACAGAAAGATGGAACAATCTTTCTAGTGCATGGATGGCTGATCTAAACCACCCAATTCATCCAGCTGGACAGAACAGGCAACTYGCTCTGGGCTTTACATCCTTGCTCTCTTTTGCTCTCCGTTGTATTCACAGCACCTATTTCAACATGCCTGCTATTTTTCTAACATCTTTTCATCTTTATTAGGAACATTTCTTTAGCTAGCTAGGCTCTTTACACACTCCACAATTTAGTTAAGCCCTTTATTCTTCTTCCCCAAGGTCTGAATCCACAGTTGTGGTTCAGATGCCTTTTTCCCACCAGACGATGCTTCTGTGACCGCATACATAAATGCAGTAGGTGCAAAGACCATGTGGCTAGGATCATTCATATAGGTGAAAAATAATCTGAGCCATTTAAAAATTGTTCTAAGAAACTGTGCTACAGAAGTGTGAGAAGAAAAAAAAAGATGTTTTTTTTTTCCCAAAAAAAAGTTAGTTTCAGATCCCGGCAGGCAAAATGTATTGTAGACTTTTTGCCTTTTTCAAGGATGTGACACCTTCAGAAGTTTGGTAATTTGCTGGAGAAATGACAGAATCTAGAAATGGTTGAAATGACTACAGAAACAGGCATTGCAAGACTGAAGGATTTCTGCAGCCACGAAGTTCATGTTTCTCTGGGCTTTGATTTAGCGGTCTCTGGCTGTCACAGCTGGGCAGCAAAATGACGTGGTCATCATTAAGTACAGCTTACTCTCTCTCTCTTTTTTTGGGGTAGGTTTTGAAAAAAAAAAAAAAAAAAAAAAAAAAAAAAAAAAAAAAAAAAAAAAAAAAAAAAAAAAAAGAACAAAAGTTCAGTGTGTAGCAAATGGTAAAGCAGGTATCACAGAAGCTTCGGAAGAAACTCCCTACCTTAGGCTGCATTTCATAAGGAACAAAAATTACCGACCCACCAAAGAAATAGTTTAAAAATGACAAGATAGTGCCATACATAGAGGACCGAATATCAGCAGGTTGTCTGCTACAATCTGAGGGGAATACAATATTCCTTTTGTTAATGCAGAYGGAAATACAGCTATCATTTGTATACCTGAAACCAAACACACTTTCTAACACACTTTCCATAAATTAAGGCATTTAAGAAGTAATTGGCAATAATTGGCAAATTAATTTGAACTTTCTCCCAGAAGCATTCTTTTTGCTGGTAATAGTTTATACTAAAATGTTCACAGGTACATTTTCTGCCCACCAGAATTCATAATTATTGAGAAACACAGGAGCAACTATTGTCATGTTACTAGTAYGGATGGCAGAAATATCTTCCCCTTTTCTCCCCTACCTCATCATGTTCACTAGTGCTACATATGCATACTCATGTGCACAACCTGCAACTTTCTGCTATCCAGTCCATTTATTAGCAGGTTCATATAATCCCTGTTTTGAATTTGCTCTTCTATTTTCCTAATTTTCATATTTACCTAACTATAGGTATTTTCCTATTTACAATACATTCATTCTCTTGAAGCAGAGAGTGCCAAACAACACTAAATCAAACTTGATAAAATTCTGGACAAGAGAAAGTTTCTTAACTTTGTGCCACAGCAGAACTTGGAGTAAAAGAAAATTTTGATTTCTTCTTAAGGAATTTTTCATCCTCATTAGTCCCAGTTCATTGTCCTGGATTTCCCAAATGTCCCAGAATTACAGTAATTTAATTCTGGGCATATTTTGTGAGATTCACTTCCAATCCAGAAGCCCTTTTTCCTCTGTCTCTATGATCACTTTTTTTTTTGGGGGGGGTTGGGCTGGACATGTCTGTGTGTGCATGCGCACATCATAGAAAARGGGATTTAATGTAACACAGGAAAACTGTTTAGCCTCTTATTGCCTGATATAACATTTCTTACATGCAGCTGAACAGATGCTTACATTAATTTTTAAATGGTTTTATTAGACCAAAACCATACTAGCATTGCAATAAACATTAACCAGAAAAAATAAACATTTGTTTCACTTTTATAACACAAAATAGATGTTTTTCCATTATGCAATTTAAGCCACATTAAACACTTGCTGAGGACAAAGTCTKCAGGCCTTGAGCCATTGGTAATGCTGAATTCCCCATTCAGCACTGCTACACAGTTCTCACTTCATRAAAGGCTTCCAGCAAATTGTTGCAAATAAAGGCCACCTTGTTGCAGAATACTGTAGTCATGTGTTTCCCTTTCGATACAGTTAAGCACGCGCCCTGAATAATAAGAGGCAACTTCTCAAAAGGCAGCTACATTGGAACCAAAGGCAGTGACTGGGTTTTATAGATTCATASAGAAACAAAAATGTCACACTTGTACACAGGACTTGTGTGTACATCAAATGCAATTCTTGCAAGTATCTTAAAATTACATACACCCAAAGGCATTATATTGATTTATAAATGAGAAACAAACAATCTAGTATGGAAATTATAATAAACTATGATCTAAAATGCCTAGCGCATAAATGATTGACATTTTCTAACCCCCAAGTGTACATGTGCATGKTTTTTCTATAGCATTTTTGAAAGAAATGCAATACAGTTTCCCATAGGTCGCAGCAGGACTGTCTATGCACTTATCAGCATTGCACGGCTAACAAAACGGTGGGGTGACCACTGAGTCCTCAGGCTTTCAGCTTAAGATGCCATTCTAGGAGCCTTCTGTGAGACTCTCCCTTCACCAGCAGAATCAAATTTCTTTAGTTATATAAGAAGGGTGGGGGATTCAGTTTGTTTGTTTGGGGTTTTTGTTTATTATTTTTTTTATCCAAAAACTGCCATGCTGCAATTCTTGTACTTCAATAGGAGCCTTTCCAATACAATTTATTTATTTCAAAGAATATAAAAGTGATGAGAGATCAGCAGAACTATGAAGAATAAAAATCAAAGAAAACGTTGTTGTAGAAAACATGAGAGAAATAATAAGACTAAAACCGTGTATTACTTTAAAATGCCTAAGCCAGAACAACTGAAAAGCCTTTTGTCTTTTATCTGGGAAGTCTGGCTATGTTTTGTACTGCTTCTGACTATATCATAAAAATTTGAAACGAGCAGTGTTAGTAAGAGGTGCTAAGTTAATTGTGGCACTGCAGATTAGACAAAAAGTCTGAATTGTTTCAGAATGCTGAAAACATTATTTTTATTTCCATTCTTCACATAATAAATGCAAAAGTGCTGAGAAATAACTGTGTAGGTGCCTCACCTGAAATAATGTCTCCTCTTCTGTACATTTTCATGTTTTTTGTCTGGTTTACTATTCCTTGTGGAACAGCTTGAACAACTTTTTTGTAAGTGCTGCAGAGCCTCATTGATCTTAGTGTTGATAAATGTTTCCTGTGGATCTAAATTTTGCTTGAAAATCTTTTATCCTCTTCCTCAAAACGTTTACTGCTCCATGTTCACTATTCTTCCAGGGAAAAAACAAGAAGTCACAAGTTTGATCACTCGCGATATTTCTCCTCACTCTTATGMTTTCTTCGGCATCTAATTAGTAGTTAATTAACTAAAGGTCATGTAAAAGATAATGTTTAAAATAAATATCTTAATTATATTAGTGACTTATGAACATTGCTCAATCAACACCTAAACTTGTGAGCACAATTACGACAGTTCTTCGTGTTCCTCCATCATCCTTCCTTATGCTTACTCCTTTTTTAAATTCTGACAATTTTTCTATATATTTTTTGTTTGTTTTTCTGTTTGGAACAGAGACCCCAATTTCTGAATGAATTTGAGTGTTGTTTTAGCAGAATTACACAAGAAAAAAAAAAAAACAGTAAAAAACCCCATCCTCTTAGGTGTTTCTCCTACTCATTAAGCATCAAAGATAATTCATTCAATATATAAATGTGAAATGATTCAGTATTTTATTATTCACTTTTATATTTCAGGATTGTTTTAGCTGAGTGAAGCCATTTTTTTCACTCCTTTTACTTATTCCCTACTGGGGATTTTAAAGACATATTTTATTCACCTGCAAGTTTTGATAACATTTCTGCTTTGTAATTGAACGAGCAAATCTATATGAAAAAAATATATGCAAAATTTACCTGCAGGAGTATTTGCAGCAGAAGTTAACTTTGAAATTTGATTCCCAGTCTTAACTTAGAGTGAATTTCATGTAGTAAGATGAAATATATTGAGTACATCAGAGTATATTTCACCTCTCAGAACACTTGCCAGTAAGAAGTCCCTGTTGCTCAATTCATTACAAGTTGTTAAAATGCAAATTTAATTTTGCCAGCAAACTACTGTTTGTGGAATATTTTTTACCATTTCAATGCACTATAAAATAATTCTTGTGGAGCTTTACCATTCTCAGAAATCAGAAGGCTGGTGAACTGCTAGGGCCTCAACTAGTTTTTGCTTAGGATCAAAATGCTCACACTGCATATAGTGCAGTTAAGTATGTACTGCTTTTTGGTGGACTGCACTGCATCACACTCTGGATTCCCCATCTCCACCTGCTCCACTGCTTCTTGCCCAAAGGAGAGTGAGGGCAAGGAAAGGAGGAGAGAAGAGGAGCTTGGGGCAGCTCACAGAGACAGAGCAGAATGGCAAGATGCAGATGTGACCTTTGGGATTTCTACCCTTGCTTTACTGACAGCTCAGTTCAGAGGTGCTACATTTTAAGCTCAGTGAATCACCATGTACACAGAAAACTTCTACCAGAAAATTTCAAGCCAGATGTACTAAAAGGATTGCAGTGGAGCCATTAATCACCACTCTTACACAGCCCTGAAACTGTGCTACAGAGCCCACCAAGATTGCACAAGATGCAGCGATAGTGCCTGGAGGAACAAGGGTGCTTATCTCCACCAGTTTACTGTGGAAGCAGATAATTCTGATTATGGATACAGAAAATAGAGAATGGAAAAATGAGTGTATAAATCCCAAAGGCTACAGGTATCTGCAGCAACTTTGTTAGGAAAGCTGGGTGCTAACACTAGGCAACACGAGAGCAGTGAAAGMAACAAGGTGGGGGGCACAAGGGGCTAGTGGAGAGGGCAGTGTAATGCAGAGCTTTTAAAAATCCATCAAAAGTGCAGAAAAACATTAGCTCTGGCCCACCTTCTACAACTTAATTCTCTTTCTGGTTTAAATCTCTCGCTAGCAAGAGCCAACTGGCTAGTCTTTGCCCCTAGACAAGTTGTTTTTCTCACCATCAGTCCAAACTGCATGAGGTCCTGCTGGATATTTTGACTGTCTCTGTAACGATTCACTTCCCACAAAGAAGAGTGGGATAAGGAGAAAATTTCTTCACCTTCCTGAAGTTCCTCTTTTAATTTTTTTTGAAGAGGAAACTACAAAGCTCTTATAAAATTTAACATTTCTAAGTGATTACATGAATTTAAACATTTCCTTAATGATTTTTTTTTGTCATACAGCTGTAAGAGTAAACTCTGCTATATATTTTTATATCCTAGCATCATAATAATAATCATAAAAATATTTTACCAGAATTTATTACTAGCATATAATTCTGCTTAAAATGCAATAGGATGTGATTTTCTTAGGACTACCTACTATATTCATACATATGCTCCAACTGGGTACAGCAAACATAGCTGGATACTATGACTGACACTGACATCAAACTGACAATCGCTACCTTGCACAAGTGTTGAARCAGGCTGTAGCTTGGCATAGCAAAATTACATATAAAAGAAAACACAATATGCTTCATTAGTATACTTGATATAGTATTGATGTTCCTTCCTCTTAATTTTCTTCTGTTTTCCCTTCACCCCAAGGTTAGAATTATTAAGCTGAAAATAGTGATAATCGAGACCTAAGCCTTCCAGAAAATAAGAAATTATTTATTTAACTTCAACAATCATCATAAATCATGCTCTCCTGAGCAGAGAAGACCAGAACAAATCAAGAGCGATATCTACCATGGATCTATAGATCTTGAAGAATATAGCCAGAACTAACAGATACAACTTGGGATACATCTTAGACATGTCTCTCCAGAGATGTCAATGTCCAGTTACACTAATGTAATTTTTGTACCCCTACGTATACCGGTTGTTGTATGCAGTTAAAACCCCAAACAAAAATGGAGTCACCTAATCCTCAGTTAGATACACACCAAGAAGGGAAGATAACCCTTCTACTCTTCAGCCCATCTCCGGCCTTACTCCTATTCTGCATTTTGGACTATTTTGCCTATTCTTTTGTTTGTTTGTTTTTTAATGCAGACAGCTAGATGACATTATGAAATCCTCAAGTGAATAAGAATGAAGTCTGGGACTTATCACAATAGTTTTTTACTTGGCATTTTAAAAACTACAAACAGATAAAACTGTCCCAGTTCTCTGGTATCAGACCTACTTTGAGACAAGGGATCCCCAGGGGTTTCTTCCAGCTCACAGCTACATGAATACAAAAAAGCAGACACCTCTAGAAAACAGCGACTGAATCCGGATCCAGTCCCTGGATCCAAAGTCGAATAATTGCAAGAATGGAGGCAGGAACCTGGGAGGCAGGGAGAAGGGGACTACCCATTTTAGCAACTCTCATGGGTCAAATTAGAGATATCACAAACTTGTATTTTGAAAGCACTCAGTGTTCTTGGTGTTGCTCTACAACTTGTCAAGTAAACATATTGACATCTTCCTCTGGGCACAGAAAAAAAATGGGGATGGGAGCCTGGGAAAGGRAAAGAGGGATGGAGGAAGGAGGAGGAAGAAAATACCAAGCCTGCATGCCAATGTAAACCTCATATCACTGCTAGCTCTGTGACACAAATACCAAACTGTCTGGTCACCATATTACTAGATTTCAATTATTCGAAGATAAAAAAAATTACAAAAAAGCAACAATACCTGATAACATTGTAATATCAAAAAATATCATTTCCCACAACCTAAATACTGAAATATCATATACCATATCATATGTTTTAAAAATATGATTTCTTCACATATCAACTGAGCAAAGAGTTATATCTACAGGTCTCAATAGGAAAGTTTAAGATGGAGTCCAGTATATGTAGTATGTAGCTGACTTAACAGTAATATCTAATCTGCCAAATTTAATATCTTGCAAGGAAAAAATCCATCAGACATCAGTACTTTGGGAAATTAAAAAAAGCAAGCACACAAAAACTAAATAACTGAGTATATTAATTACKAATGTTCTTACCCGAAGGGGTAAGGCAACCTTAAAATACTGAATATTAAGATATTTTTCTCATCATCAAGCTGTTCTTGATATATATATTCTATACCAGGTTCTTGTAGCTTCTTTTGATGCATCTTCTGTTGTCAGGAATTGCATATTGGACTCCACAGATCACCCGACTTGCTTCATAGGTCAGTTCTTATCTGATCAGCAAGAAATATGGATAATGAAAAAAGAATCACTAACGGCTAAGACAGGATATAAATCAGATCATGTTGACCGCTCTAGGCAAGAAAATCGAGTAGAAGAAAATGTAAGAACAGGATTAAGAAAATAAGCAGTCACTACTGAGCCAACTATCACACCCTTGGGAAGCCACAGCAGGGAATGTGGACACACTACATTAGATCAAGAGACATCTTCAAATTTGAGAGTGTTGGTCTGACTAGTTTACCAGCACAGAAAGCATTCACTAACAAAGGCACCCTCCATTCACAATACCATGCTCTCCAAGAAAACTGGAATACCATAAGACTACTCACCAATCACCATTTCTTTGTCATGAGAGAGTAAGGATAAATCGCAGCTTCTCTTGGAGTTAGAGCTATTGTTTTTCTGATTGCAAAACACAGAGGAGCAGAGAGGACAGTCCTGGGTGAAGGGAGCAGAAATGGCAACTCTGGAAAAACCATGGAAACTAGGCAGCGATTCCAGTTGAACTGGCTCTGCTGAAGGAAGTGGCCAGGTTCACTCACATTGTTCCTAATCCAAAACTCCCTCTATCAAAGAGGGTTCACCCCCATACGCACATCCCGTTTCAAAGGTCTTTGGTCTCAACTAAGAGCTCCCACTGCCACCAACCAGTACCGTGCACTTCCTCACCAGCTTCCCCATCCCAGTGCCCCTCTCCTTCCAGCTGTCCTCCCTTCCTGCTACTTAACCACGAGCATTTCTGCTCTGCTCATCCGCCCCTCACATACACACAGGCTGCTACCAGGAGGAAATCCCTCTCCCCGCAGCTGATGCAACGGCCACACTCAGCTCATAACTTGCTTCTCCCAAGTCCCACCCAACACCAGCTCCTGTGAGATTTTCAGAAACTGGTTCCTGGCCCCTGTTTATGATAAATTCGCTCCATTAACTCTCCAAAAAAGAAAGAAAGAAAGAAGGAGAAAAATCAATGACTATTTCGGAAGAAAAAAAAAAAAAAAAAAAAAAAAAAAAAAGAAGATGGATGCATGGAATCCCTACTTTGGACTTCCTAGTAGTAAGCACTATTTCTTTCGGACAGTTGAATTAGTAGAAAGGTTAGCAATTTTGGAATGGCTGAATTTGAAAAAAACTCTTCAACTAAGAAAGATAATCCTAAAATTAAAACTTTTGATTGAGGTATTTATAATTAATAACAAAAAATTTAAATATCTTGGTCAGATTGTTTTTTTAAAAGTGAATTTCACCAATTAAATCAAATTTTATTGATAAGGACATATTTTTCATCTTGGCTRTCCTATTTTGTTTTCACTAGAGAAATTGAACGGACTTTTTGTTTGTTTTTCTGACAAACAACATTTTATGTCCAATAAGAAAAATAAGTCTCCTCCCCTCCACCTTCCATTAGTATCAAAAATTACATTATTTACACAGCTTTACCTATGACAGTAACATATAGTACCTGTCAGAACACACCATTTGTAAGAAAGACCTGCCACTATGCACTATTTCCAAGCTTTAAAATCCTTTTGAAGCTTTTGATGAAAATAATTATTGAAAAGCGTGTTTGCTTTTTAAAAAATTTCTCATCAGTCAGTAGAGAAGGAAAGAAAATAAACAATCTACATTTTCAACTTATCTCCTGCCAGTTTTAACTCTCAAATTTTAAACTACAGAGTTCCTGGCAGAATCAGAAAGTTGGTATTTGATTTGGTTCTTCTGCAATATGTGAAAAAAAAATTTCAGATATCACCCCAGAAAGTATTCTTTAAATACCTGAAAGCATCTAGTATGAGTGAGTAGGTATGGAAAGTGATCATTTTACAGTCTCCCAGAATGGTCTTCTCATTCCTTGCAAATATCATTGTTCCAGAGAAGTTAAAATTTTGCTAAATCATGTAACTCTCTGTCTCATATTTAGGTAAAACTGCTGTTATAACTGGCAGCCTTTCTGATTTCACATATGCACAGCTGCAGATTTTATATAAAAATATCTCATAAATTRAAGGAGAAGTAATGATGGAATGACAGCTTCCTTAGGAATTCAACTCATCCCTGTTAGCAAAAATATCAGAGCTCACTCACTCTGATAATTTTAAAGTAGGTTCAATGCATCAAAATAGACACAAGATAATTATCAAGTTGATCTAACATATAAGTTGTTTATGAATTTCTTCTGCATCAAAACCAGTACATTATTACACTAGTGACATATAATCACTGGTGATAACTTACGGATATATTGCCCAAAAAATCTCAGCAATGAAGGATAAAAGAGCTAGGACACAATGCATTTGCAAGTAATGCAAGATGCTAACTTGGATACTGGTTTATCTACAGCATAATCTTCTCACTACGAATTAAATCACATCATTATGAAGAATAACTTGGGAAATATTTATGCTGTGTAAAGTAGGAAGTGGTATTATGTAGCAACTTCAAGATTAAGTGAGCTTACCATTTCTGCCAAGCTAAAACCAACAGAGAGTTAAAAAGATCCATCCAAGTTTTTTTTATTATTGTATGTAACAATAAAAAGAATATGAGAACAAATCTAGCCAAGTTAGCATGAAATAAGGAAATACAAAAAATTAGTAATAATGGCTGGTATTTTCCACATATTTTAAGAGTTATGTCAGTGGGGTCTGGATTACTTTATTCAGTAAGCGCTTATCTTACATACATCCATAATACCTTACTTAAAAATCAAAGCAAGTCTGAAACAATTAGTAGATTGTTTGTATTTCTCTTCAATGGAGATATTTATTCAGCTGATTACAATAGTAAGCATTTGGAAACAAATGAAAGGCATTAAACACCTAGATGTCTATATTATCTAAGATTTGAGAAGTCTGACAAGTCTCTACTCAAAAACGATGTRTGTTGATGATGAGTAAAAGAACTGTTTATTTTCAAATGTAAAGAGGAGAATATTGAACAAATAGATGTGAACAGGAAGGAAAACACAATTCAAAAGAATCAGTGATTGTCGGGCTTGATCTCTTCATCATGTCATCTGTCATAAAACAACATTATATTTTAGAGTGGCATGAAGGAAAGACTGAAGTGGAAAACGGATAGATAAGAAAAACTGCTACATTGTTTTTCAAAACTATTGTTTTTAAAGAAGAAAGTTCAAAATAAGTAAAACAAAAATTTACATTTTATCTTAAATTAAYGAGTGATCAATAACCAATAATAGAAGGCAGCAAATAGAAGGCAGAAAAGCGGTTTTACCAATATTTCTAAAGAAGAAACAAATTCAGATTGTTACAAAAAGGAGACAAGACATAAAACAGCGTTCATTTCTAACGAAACAGGTATTTCTAAAGAGTATATCATAACTGTAACTGACAATTGCAGTACAGGATATATAGCAATTTGGAAAAGATATTGAATGACTRCATCAGTTTTCATGGAAGGAACAGATGAAGTGAAGAAATGCTTAAGTGTGTAAGAGAAATATAACCAATCACTTTAACACTAGAGACAAGAAAAGACCTAAGTGCCAGAGACAAGAAGCTAAAGAGGCAAAGCCTTACCTCAAGAGAATGACAAAGGCTGAAAGTACTTACCAGCTCCAGAAAGCACGTTTGTTTTGTTCTTCAGGAAAAAAACAGGTCRGATGAACTTTGCTTAAGTAGTTATGACTGAAATAATACTTACAGAAGAAAGATARAAAACCTGACTGAAGGAAGAAACTAGGTGTTTTAACTGAATACAAAGTAGACCTAAGTATAACATGTATAGTGATGACAGCCTGGTCTTCATTATGTTTCCAGCAAGAAAAATCAACACACTATTTTTCATTAAGGAAATTCTCAGAGTGGGAACATAAAGAATGTTGATTTGACAGAAATCCAAGATAAGAAATTTGCCGAGAATCTGAATTTATGATTCCTCTGGAGTAGGCTATCACAGTTGCTTTCTTTGCGACAAAAATACACAACTCTCTTGAGAAAGAGAGCATAATAAAGCCGGAGAACTCTAAACCACGACAAAGGAAAGAAAATATTTCAAGAGCATAAGAAAGTAATATTTTGAAGAGTAGAAAAGAGAAAATATGGTCTGTATAATGATAGTAAAGAAAAAAAGCAACACTGATCAATGGAAATATATTAGTATGAAAGACGGTACCTATTGTCAAGGAAAGCAGATACCATTTCATACTTTTAAATAGAGATCTAATACTGAAGTTCGCACACTGGACTTGAAATTTTCAAAGCATCTAGTCAGAATAACTAGACTAATTTCTGTCAAGTATCATTCATTATTGTAGATTAGAGTTCTAGACTGACGATATTGAAACAAGAGACCTTTATCTTTGACCCTAACTAGTGCTGACGTTTTCAAATGAGGTCCATAAGCATCTACCAGCACCTCTCTAAATCCCACAAGAGATCAGAAATGCTTCATAGTAGAGATTGGGAGACAACATAAGATCAGGATTGTTCATTGGTGGGGGACAGACAGAAGGATGCGATTCAGAGAGTAAGGTATAGAGCATATACCTGTTTACAGGTGCTCCTAACAATTACTACTATAGTAAAAATCATATTTCATACAGGGTTTCTAAACTTTTATAAGTAAACACTGCTTGAGCAACTGGTAGACAGCAAAAGTAATATGAAGAACCAGGTATATTTGGGAATGATTTATTCTGCCTTAACCTTCCTAGATATAGTTACTACAATATCCCCATGTGAATGGACTCTAAAACTTAGAAAAATGAGATCATAAATCTATCCTCTTTCTGTTACATTCTTCTGATCTATAAGTCTGCTGATTATTGTTAAGMAAGACTATTTTGTTTAATGGTCTTATGGAGCATTTATTACCCTACTCACTAGATTRTATTACATTAAACACTTTCCATGACTCCTTAACGAGTTTGTCTTAAATTGGAAAGTCTTTTACATATTTCTTTGACCTTCAAGGCATTTCAGGTAACATACATGAAAGACACTTTATACAATTCCTAATAAGAATTAGCAATAGAGAATGCAATCATGTTARAAGTTTAAGTAGATCTTCTAATGAGACTCTACTTAGTTGGCTAAGGTCAAGCATGAACTTCATTTTAAAAGCAAAAAAAAATTATATGCAGATTCTTCAACTTCTGTCTAAACCCTTGCATATTTGGATAGAAATACATTTCGCTGGATAAAAAAAAAGTGTTACAAACCTCTTTAGCATGGAAAACGTATTTGAAATTTCTAAATTTAAGAGATTGAAAACCAGTTTAGCCCTTGATATTAAATAATTTAAGCCTTAGTGCTTTCTTGCTCTATTTTCAGGTAAAAAGTAAAATGTGTTGTAAATCTGCCAAGCTGCAAGATGGATTAACAATTTCTGTGTGTCTTTTTTTCTGCTTAGAACAGCAGCTTCCTTAGAAACATCTTCTCCCTTTTTTTCTTCAATATGTGCAGAGATCAGTTTTAWGCTCTCCATAGTTTGATAGGCAATTTCACTCTTTTTCCTCAGTGCTTGCTACAGCAGTGATTGTAKAGAATATGCTAAAATAGTAAAAGTGACTAGGTTCTGCTTGTTTCAAATAAACCAGAAGGTGATTTTCRAAGTCTAGAAAACACTTAAGTATATCAGTGGCAATTTATTCATTTTCCTTCGTAATAAACTTAGAGAAGTACTTGATTTGAGCACTGTACATGCCATCTCTTATCAATCACAAGAAACAGCCCCACTTTCACAAAAAGGCAAGAAATGCAGGTCACACAGACAAGCAAGCCGTTCATTCATGAGCAGGACCTCCCAAATAGAAAGGCACAGCACACTCCTTCAGAAGGCAACAGCTTACGCTGGGTCTCAYGTCCCCTGGCAGGATCTTAGTACATTGTTTCAAGATCCCCCAGTGGAGAAGGTGATCTTTTTTTTTTCCCTTAGAAGAAATAATACACTCACTATAAAAAGGAAAAGCGTCTGAATGATTACAAAATATATTGCAGGCTTTACCTACATTTAAAACTATAGACTTGTAGCTTCTCGTGAGAATGTTTCTCTCTCTTCTGGATCAACAGTAAAATATCCATTATTCACTTATACTATGCTTTTCTAGTTAGGAAGTTAATACATGAGGCTTTTTTTCCCCCACTATCTCCTTCATGAAATAAGAATTTAGATTATACATATTTATCTAAAAAGAAGGTAAAACTATATTCTCCAAAGAGAGTGTCTTCTGTTTTCTTGCTTTAATGTTGATGATGTGTCTTCTTTCAAGAGTGAGGTCAAAGTATGTTTGTTTTTTGCTTRCCTTTTTTTTTGACAACTACAAAAATCACTCTTAATGTTCTATCAAACACAGAAATAATAACATGGTTGATTACAATTATTCTCCTTTGTGAGAGAAAAAGGCTATATTTTTTTTTTTTTTGTCATGGAACAGATATCAACTATAATACCAGTGCTTTCTTTAAGCAAACAAGAATTGAAAGGCCAGCTTCTTCATATTATTTATATCAACTTAAAGGAAACATGAAAAAAAGCATGATGAAATGAGAATGGTTGTGTTCAACATCAGCCTTTGATTACTTCGAATACTTATGCATCCATTCGAAAAGCCACCAACAAACTTCAAATYCAGCAGTATAAAAATTGGATGTCTCCAAGACTTTTCTTTCTTACTTAAAGAAACTCTGTAGGTAGTATAATGTACCACTCTTCAWATGAAGACATGCAGAAATTTCTGCAATATGGCAGAATTCACAACTCATGCATTTGAACAGCCCTCAGGGGCATATAGCCTGGTGCCAGGAGSACTCTGTGCACAGACACCCTTTGCTCCTTTCATCCTCACCCCAGACCACAGCCTGTCATTTCAGAGCTGTAAAATACTTTTAAACCTGACTCTTTCTTGCCCTCCACCCCTCTTTCCATTATCAGCAAGACTTGAAGTATTCTTCTGTCAAAACACTGCATAATATAATGTTTTTCGACAGGAAGAAAAGGGGCTTATAAGAAGGGAGAAAGCAATTCCTCCAAGGAAGCATTACTTATAACCAACTGGTTCACTAACAAAGTTAGAACTATGAGACAACCCAGTCTCTCAGTTGCAAAGCTCACATAACTCATATGATTAAATTTAATTTTATTTATTGCCATGTGCAAAGACTTTTATTTGCTATAAAGATCAAAAGTTACCTCTTTGAGATGTAAGAGAAGTTCTAAGAAAGCAAGATTTCAGCTTCTTTCATTGCACAGGGATGCTACTTTCAAAATAAAAACATGTTTGATTCTTCTCTATTTAGAAAATTAATACATGTCCTAGTTGGTGAAACTGGCTTGTTGGGAGTTTAGAAGTCAGTAGTGCAGAAAAAAAACATGAAGAAATTGAAAAAAGCCACCACTGCTGTTCAAAAATCTCTGACAATGAGCTATTAAGTATTTGCTAATGGCAGGGGAGATAAGCATAGGGTAGACCAAATAAAAATTAAAGCTCTTTRTAGGTCTCCTTGTCATTCTGACCTTGGCTGGGTTTAAGAGAAGTTTTCCACAGCATATTTTCTCTCTACTCTTTGGCCCTCCAAGATTAGCCTGTAGTTGGTAGCAATTTCTCTTGATTTCCCACTGTGCTAATGTAGTTAYTAGTTGCTCACAGCAAAGGAGCCAGTCAAGGGCAGCTCCTGTCAGAGGCCAGGCTCACCAATTAACACAGATCTCCACAAACACAGCTCCAAGTTAACATAAGCAAGTTATTCTAGAGACCCAGTCCACCAGTCCCAGTCCCTCTYCAGGCCAAGAGATTTCAACAATCACTAAGAATATTTAACTGGCCCAAGATCAGTCTTCTGTCCAATACTGATCCCTGTGAGAACAACTGTGTGCACAAGCAGAACTCAAACACCAGTCAAGAAAGTTGCACCTGAAATCTATCCATGGAGATTTTCAAAAAGAGCCTCTCAAAAAACAAAACAAAAAAAAAAAAAACCCAAACAAAAAAAACCCCAAACAATTTTCAGTACTCATTGCTGATCTCTCTCAATCTGGATGTGGAAGGGTGGAAACCTGCTTACAGCTGTTGGCTCAAGTGTTTGATAGAGCTTGTATAACATTTAAAGCTTTTGGAAATAAAAGGAGAGCTGCGAGCAGAAGTTAAAAAAAGCAAATTCAAATAAATCTAAAATTAAATATATCTCCATTGTTTCCTAAAAATGGTTTTAGATAATAGATACAGGAAAACCTGAGCACAAAAAAAAAAGGTATCTTGTTTTATTAGAGGTTGAGACTCAGTCCAAAGACCCATCCTACAAACCCAACAAATCATATATGGCAAACTACTGAGTTCAATATCAGACTATAAATTCCTTGTCACCTTATCTGAAGCTTCTTAATATACTGACTTTATTTATGTGCAGATCCTCCTGCATTCCCTCCTAGAGGGCTATTTATGCACTATACTTTCATACATTTGTATTATATTAATACCTGTTCTGCTTAGTATATAGTATATGCTTATTTCAGCATTTGGGTTTGGGGTTTTTGATTGTTTTATTGATAAGCAGATTACTATATGATTCTATTTTACTTGCATATAACAACATCTTTTTATTAGAGAACTCATTTGTGCTCTCGTGCACATCCTGCTTCAAAAAATGTCTCCTCTAGCAATCCAGTGATTTCCCTTTTCCTTTTTTAACCCATACATGTACTATCTGCATATACRCAGCACTTCAGATACTAAACGCTATTGGTCACTAATCTTAAAATTACTACTGTGACTTATTATAGAAACTAAGATCACTGTCTTCAATATTTAGCCCCTCCCRTTTAACAGTTCTCTTGTAATAAAGTCCTTGATTTCACCAATACTAAAAATCTCTTGTACAGCATTACAAAACTTGGCCAGGAGTTTGCCTCCAATCATACGTTTTATTCCACCTTTCCTTCCTTTGCAGCTCTGTCAACACAGCTACATCAGCCTACCTTGGCTGTAATCCGTTAATCAACCATTAGGTTGAATTTAGCTTAAAGTTATGAAAAACAGTAATTAGGAGAAATCTTCAAGTCCCGTTTCGGTACAAGGTCACTGCTATTAATGTAGGTACACATGGCTGCTAACTTTCACTAGCTGGAGGCGGGGGAAAGCAAATAAGTCATCTGGATATTTCTAATATTTACTTTGTTATCCACACCAAGAACACTGATACTGGCAATAGAATGCATTTTTTTTTTTCTCCAAGAAAATACTGCAAATATTTGGCTAATGCACCTGAGGTACAGATCCACAACTAGGTCAGACAGAATGGTGATAAATACTGGCTGGATCAGAAAGCTCTCCATCTTCCCAGCTTTAAGTACACTTAGTGTATCAAAGTGTGATGCCATCTAACAAGCCATGAACCATATAGGATGATTTATCATTTATTTTCAGGAAGTTGACACAGAAATATGACAACCTGCATAATTCTTTACTATAGTTAACGTCTGTGCTGACATTAACGGATTCAATTATATCCCTATGTTGCTTCCTTTGCAGGAAGTTCCATCAATAACTCCTCTAGTAGTTTATTGTTGGTGCTTGTGCTATCTGAAGAGCTTTTCTTCTGGTTTTATAGATATGATAATGTAATTACACTCTCCATCTGATGATTTTATGGGACACCAAGGCCTTCTGAGGAACACACTCTGCATGTTCTATTGGAAAGTTAAACACAKGCACATACTCCAAGGAAGCAAAGTCAGCCAAGCAATATTCCAGGCTAAGACTCTTTTGCTTAGGCCTGCTGATCCAAGGATCTCTACCTGTAAAACTGTTAGACAATACTATACCTGTACTAGAAAATATTTGAAAAATGCATTTGAGCAGCCACTGAGTCACACGTTGATTCACAGCCACCTACTGTGCTCTTTTCTATTAGTATCCGTCCAGCTACATTTGCCTCTGATTAACTTTGTGGAGCCCTTTTCCAAACTAGCTACACACAGCTATGATTTCAGTCATCACTACCTTAGCAGAAAGACCATGGGCCCTGGATAGGGCACCATGTGTTGTGCATGCCAGGTGATCAACACATCCCACATGGAATCCTTCTGCCAAGCCCCAACTCCCTAATGGGATATCACAGTCGCAGACAATGAAGTCAATATGCTGAAGTTCAGATATATGGCAAAGCAGAATGCACACCACCATCAGTGATACTTACACCACTCCTTTTTTCAGTCCATGTTTGCCACCAGGCATGCGAATGAACCCTAACAGACTTTTCTTTGACACAACTGAAGGCATTAATCAACATCAAGGCTAATAGTCACTTCAACCACTGCCAACAAAGTAGTCACAGCCACTACATGGAGCAGGGCAAAAATATTACTTGGTGGCTAAAGTGGTAGTGAGAAGTCAAGTCTTCCAGCAAGAGATTTTGACACATGCATTGCCATATTATGTGAGGCAGAGTGGGTCTTTTTTATATTTTCTTTTATTAGTTAAAGTTTTCCTTTCAGTTTTTATCTAGGTATCAGTAGGTTCTCATGCTTATTTGCCATCAATTTGAGGATTCCTGCATCTCCCTGCTGCGTAGTTGAACAAGAAGCTTCAATTTGCTGAAATCTGATCACCAATTTTGCTTCTAAATACTTAATCAATGTGGCTGTAAGAGTATTAAACCAAGGTGCATYACAGTCAGAACACTCAATTCCAAAAGGAAATCCATTGTTTAATTAAACTAAAACCTGTACTTTGCCAAAAATCTTGTGAAATGATAATTGAATGAAGTTTTCAGTTAAGAGATTATTCTCTGCCCACTCAGCAAGCCCTGGCTCATGCTTCAATACGTAATTATTTGCAGTATGTGAACAGTGTTCTCATGAACCTGCTAAGGTCAGGCAAGCACACCCCAAGATGAAATGAAGATAAGCTCCAACTGCTAAGTCACCACCCAGACATTTTTAGACAAAAACTCCAGTAAGTTTAGAACACACAAATAATATTTTCAGATCATGTATAATCATCAGCAGCATTATACTCAAAGTAATCTAAAAATCACTACAGAAAACAATTATATTTTACTTAGAGTGATACATGGTAGGGAAAACACAATATAAATGCATTCTATTTTATACAAGTTTTCCTACTGCCTTTGATGGTTAAGAGGAAAAACCTGTATAATTAGAAACATCATATGATCACAAGGCTCAAATGAATATAGTAAATGCAAAAGGAAAAAAAAGACACCACTGAACATGCCCACCAAGGGATTGTGATTGTTTCACTGAAAGTAACACTTTCAATAGTATTAAAAATGTATTGAATTTTTTGAATCTTAAAATGGAATAGAATACTCATAGCAGTTTTATTCAGAATATGCAGAAAATTTTAGATGAACTTCCCCCTCACCCCATTTATATGTACTGGCCTCTTATTAATTTGATCATTCTACATATTTTATCTGTCTTATTGAATATTCTTTGATCATAGACATTCACTGGCCATTTTCAGGTTGTATTCAGTACTTACTATCCAGTTGAACTCTCTAGTAGCAAAGATCTAATTAACAAACGTACTGAAGACAAGTATAGATAATACCAAGGGTAGACTGGTTTATTATGCTAGCCTTCCAGCAGAGAGAGAGACATTCATGGACATCAGCATCACTTTCATAGCTTTGTCAGCTGATTTGTAGAAGAACATCAATCATTCCAAAACCTTTTCCAGGCAAAGGCAGGGTTTCCAATGAAGGTCCTACTAAAAAGYTAATACTGACCACAGCTTTCTGTTACTCTTATATAGTGGTGAAATTCTGCATAAAGTCATGAGTATATTTTTCAGAGAAGATTGCCTCTTAATATAAAATTTCCYACAGCAAATGGGAGACTGAGTCAGAGTTCTTGAACCTAATTACAATAGTGATTCAAACAATTTTCCTTGTTTGATTTTCAAACAAATATAAAAACGCCTTGCCATACRGACTGAAATGGAATTTAAGACATCTTCAGTAGAGTAAATTTGAGAAGTTTCATATTGTCCAGTTCACAAGTTCTACAAATTCTAAAAAATTACAGAATAGGGAAGTCACTTCCTGTCCAGACCTATTAGAGGGAGCTGAAACACTCTCCGCATTATTTCTGATTTGAGAAGCTAATTAAAATTCACACCAACAAAGACCAGAGCATATCCTTAAAAGGATATTTGTGTTTAGGAAAAAAAGAATTTGCATGYAGCTCCTAACCATTTTCTATTTTTATAGTTCAAGTGCCCAGAATGCACTTTCATCTTTTGACAAGCTTTCCCAGACCCATTCACCTCATCCTCTTAAACATCCTTCACTTTTTTTTCTTTTTAATGTGCTATGATTGGATTTGCATTTTGAAGCTTTCTGCTCAGTGTTATATATGGCACATGTCAAAGCTTTGATTTCCACTCACCAACAAATAGAGATAAAAGTAAATACACAAGCAATAAACGAGCTTCTTTTTAGTGCAAGTACACTGCAGATGGAACACAGAATTGATGAGCACACAGTRTCAGCAGAGAAAAATGCTATTTCATGTTTAGCACAACAAAACCGAAATCTTTTATCTAGCTAGTACTTTTGGTGGCACCCATAGTGCAACCATATAACTATCTACAGTTMCTATTTTTGTGTTTTGTTTTCCTTTTTTCATTTCTCTTCTTCCAATCCTTTACTCTTGCTGTTGCCTCGCTGTTTTATTTTTTAAATAACCGCAGTGCAAGCAAAACGTTAGAGACACTAGTGCTTAAAAACTGAAAATGTACTCCATCACTCCAATTTTCCTTCTTTACCTTATCCCACTGCACTAATATTCAACTTTAGYGTAACAAAGACTATGCAGCCTGCTACCACAATCAATCCAACAGTCCTCGCAAGTCTGCTAATGTTAGGAGTCAAAAGTAAATGAAACAAAAGAAAAACTCCATGCTTTGGCAATTCAATAATCTAAGAATTTTTCTTTTTATTCCAATAACCAATATTGAATAAAAATCTGTATATCTAGCATTCATGGAGCTATTGTTCACCCAAACCCCAACYCCAGAAAATTATAACTTAAATCAGTATGTGTTTACTATTTCTAAGCTTAGTTTACATCTTCTCCGCACTTCCTCATTTTGGGTTTCCAAGGGTCTATGTGTGCTTCTTGTTCAGACATCATCTCAGAGATCAACTGCTTCTCTTGACTTCTCATTTGAAAACTGTCCCCCTGGTCTTCAGAAATGGCAAGGAGGAAGACCCAGGCAACTAAAGGTCAGWGAGACTCACCTCATGCCCAGAAAGTGAGGGAGCAGCTCTTCCYGGCTGTTGTTTCCAGGCACATGCAGGACAAGAGGGTACTCAGGAGCAGCCAGCATGGATTTACCAAGGAAAAATTATGCTTAACTAATATGATAGTCTACTATGATGGGGTGAATAGATGGATAGAAATGGGCAGAGTGGAAGATGTCATCTATCTAGACTTCAGTAAGGCTTTTGACA
>PTEX01000238.1:95702-137715 GCA_003342815.1 Eudromia elegans | reverse complement strand
AGGTTGCCGAGAGAGGTTGTAGAGTTTCCTTCTCTGTAGATCTTCAAAACTCGCTTGAAAAACACCGTGTGCCACATGCTCTAGGTGAACCTGAGTGTGCAGGGGGGTTGGATTAGATGATCTCTAGAGGACCCTTCCAACCTTAAGCATTCTATGATTCTACTCATAGATAGAAGCTTTCTGACTACTGTGAACCTCTTTCTGCCTCACTTCCTCGCTCGGCAGTAGCTGTTTCCAACCTCTCCTCACTGTCCTGTGCCGCAAGCATGCAGACACCAGGTCTGGCTCAATTATAGCAATCACACCCAGAAATTTTTTTATTAGAGATGATGCCAAATTGGAATGTCTCCTCACCATGAAATACCTTTTATATCTGTCTCTAAGGGGTATCCATGAAAAATATTTCTTGAAAACATATTTTCAAAAAATCATATAAGTATATACAAAGGCCCCAACTAAGAGTGAAAGGTTGTAGAAAATCCAGCCTGTGCTAAAGGCACTAGATACACTTAGCTGAAAAAGTTCAGAGAGAAGTGAATTACCCATGTCATTCATATATCTATATCAGGCCTCCATGACTAGATTGCAATAAGCATCTAGCTAAAGATCTGATTTTGTTACAGTTTAAATATTTTGCATTTTTTAAAGTGCTAATGGATCCTGACCCACAAAAAAAAGTACTATTCTCTGAATACTTCATTAGCTGCCTCTGTGCACTATATTTTAATAGTCATATGAGGAAAAGTGTGCAAAGAGGTTCCAATAAAAGTCTATTATGAAAACATGTCACAGAAGAATGGCTTCCCAACAGACTACACAGATATCTGCAAGTCAAACAAGTTCAAATACTGTAGAGGATAGGATACTTCAGAGCTTCAATATTCATGAGTGCATTCACACGAATCTGTCATCTTGATATTTACACACAAGCCTTGAAAATTAATTGGAAAGGYTGATTTTTTAAAAACACATACATATACCAATTCAATAAAAAAATCTTACAMAAACAGAACTTATAAACACTTGAATTTTTTAAAATTACCATACTACAAGTCTATCACTTTCTTAATCTAATGKATATATTAGAAGTTTGTTTCCTTTTTAATATTCTAACTAATTTCAAATKCTGTTCTGATGAACAGGGAGAAAACAAAACATACGTTCCTCTTTTTCACTATTTTTCTGCAAAGCCACAACAAACAAGTTATTTTCCAAGAAGATTACCAGTCGATCAGTACAACTGCTTTATTTCACAAAAGCTCATTTTATAGGGAAGAGAGCGAAATGGATCCTTTTATTTTGATAGTAAACCAAATTAAATCATGYCTTAATAAAAACATAAGAGTAGTTTGGTGAGAAGCCGCTTTGCTGACCTATAAGATCAGCAGTTTCATTAACTTCACCTGAGCTTTTGACCTTAAGGCTGTTTCCAAGTCTGGCAAAAAAATCCACAAATATTTTCAGCAATGACCACTCAGGAATAACAAGAAAAAGAAAAAAAGACAGACTTTGTACTTTGTCCCCCAAAGTCTTGCTAACAACACATTTTATTATGTAACTGCCAAAAAAATTTCATGATATTGCTATCTGTTGTATACTTATTGGTGTGTCTTAATTTAACATCRAAAGTTTAACATTAAATTGAACAGATTTGTTACTCTATGCAGCGCACAAAAACTAAAACAATCTCTTTCTCTCAAAGAGATATGGTTGTGAAATTTGGTACAGGAATACTGAAATTGAGTGTGCACATTTATAAAACATAACAACTCTTTATAGAATCTACACTTACGGTGATCTTGTGAGCCTTTCTCTGCCTTTAATTCCTGGCACTCTCCACTAGTGATMATCCAGTTTCATTTAAGTGCACATATCAACAGTTTTAATGCTTCCCCAAGTGGGAACGTTACCAATGTGCTCTTCTTTGGCTGTACCTAAACATATCACCTCCTGTTGCATCTTCTTGTGCTTGACCATTTCTACTCCAAAGGAAACATAATGAAGGGAAAATGCTGCAGTGAATTAAGAGATCAATGAACCAGGAATATCCATGGACTGTCTCATCAAATAGTCTATGATCATAGACAATTATGAAAGAAAATATTCATTCTTTCATTCCTAATTACATTTTAAATAGAGAATTTGACTTGCTACACTTCCACTAAATCTCAGCAGTTTAATTAAATTAAACGGAGAATTAAAGCATTGAGTTATAAGGTAAAATAAATTAGGTATAGAGTATAATATGGTATTTTTATGAAGTCTGGAAAGCACTTTTTTTCATGTTTCACTTAATATTGTTTTTTATTTATGTTAAAACTGGCTAAACTCGTTAAAAAACAGTTAAAAGTCAACTACATCTTATGGAAGAAAAAAATAAAACAGCAAAACTAGTGCCAACTAGTATCTGCAACTACARTTATATCTATCACTATTTAAATAATGACTTGGATAAAAAGGTATTTTGTCACTAGCTTTGTGCATCAAGAAATACACAGACAGGCATCGTGACCAAGCTATGATTTTGCAGTAGTGACTGGAAATTGTCATTGGATGAAAGCTTAACACAGATCCYGTAACAGCACTGCAAAAACAGATGTTTTAATCTGAAGTTACTTTCATATCTTCTTTCTCCCCACAGACAAGCCAGCTTCTAGAGCCTKAGGTCCAAGCTACGACAGGGCTGAGGAAATGCAGAAGCAAAGACAAAAAGAGTCAACAATGAACTTGGTATTGAAAAAAAAGCATTATGGAGCAAAATGGAGATGCACAGAAGCCATAAATCAGCCCTTGACATGAAAGCAGCATGTGAAATGGTCTCAAAAGTCAATACTAAGTGTGCAGTCTGTGGAAACTGCAGCATCTTCTAGGAATACTCTCAAGCCCACTGATGATAGTAACTATGGACCTGAATGAAAATGCCCTGAAAATTTTRTTAATGCCTAAGTGCATTATAAACACCAAGAGGCCTCATTCTAAATACAAATGAGCTAAGGGCAACCTTCCCTGCACTGCGTGTACAACCAGGTAGCTACGTGTTTACAGCACGTCGCCCTCCTGAGTTTCTGAGGTGAAGACAATACTCGCAGCTTAGCCTGGCTAAAGATGCGCAGGTCCCCTGGCAGACCCCATACCAGCTCRAGGTATTAACACAAGGTAAGGGGTCTGTGAGGTAGCTGTCTGTGAGGTAAAACAAATTAATATTCCCCCCCCCCACCCCAGGAGTACTAATCACTATACAACTGTTAACACTGCAGAACTAATGCTTTTGTTCATTAAGGCAAAGCTAATGTCAGCACCCTCCTAACCCTCACACAAACCTATGATGGGTAGCAAGTGGACAGGAAGGCAGAACAGAATAARTATTTGCCATGTTTCACAAGAGTAGCTACAGTAGGCTGAGCATCTACTAAATGTCACATAGCATGTGTCAGATAGCCCCCATACTTCTGTTCCCGTGCATACAATGTCGATAAGACATTTRTTTGAATCTGGAGAATTTTGAGCCAAAGGTCAAAAAGCCCAAAGGAAGGGTAGGTTTTCTAGGATAGCCAGAAGCTTAGAATCCAACAATTTGTAAAAAGATTAGAGTGTTCACTTAATAGAAATCTTGCATGTGAATTTAGGATATGTTTTTAGTTGCCTAGGCACTAAAGGCCTTTTTTTCTTTAGCCATCTATTCCCTCTAACATTTTTCAGAGCATGTATTCAATTGCAAGGTGCTAATGGTTGGTATAATAGCATAATTTCATATTTTTAATGACCTCTGACTGTAATATAAACTGCTAAGTTACAAATATCTGTTTATTCCAATGACATAGAAATATTTAACTTCAGGCAATAAATAYATTCTCATGAGTTACTTTGCATAATCAAGCATTTACTATATAGGCATTTTATACTCAAAAATACTGCTCATACATACTGATGTACTGTTTCTAATAAAAAATGCATCCTCATCCTGTGCAAAGTTTGACTATCTGGGGAGATTTGTGGCTCCTGTAATTTACTCTCCCAATATTAATCTTTTATTAGTACTTTCTCAAATATAATTTGGAGCMGAAGAGGAAGTACTGCAGCAGAAACAATGTCTAGGACAAATAACAACTAATGTAGGATTGCAATTAATAGTTTTAATATTATAATGTTGTTTATGATTATTTGAACATAGCTTTATTGCTAAAGACTTTTTTTWAAAAAGCTATCAACAGTTTTCTCAATTTAGGAAAACATCCTCTTTTAGCTATATATCCTCTTTTTTCCTCATTTTTATCTTCTAATCTGCATTTCTTTTCATCTTTTCACATTTCCTTTAAAATGTTGCCTTTAATACCATGTTATTGTGACAAAACAGCACTGTGTTTCAAGGATTAATTTGATGGACCAGTATTACAATTTTATGGAGAAAAAAAAAGTCCTAAAATATTGCACCAACAGTACAGTCTTGTTCTTGTCAGCATAAGRTTTTTTAGTTCCCTTCCTCCCTCCCCACCTCCGCCACAAGATTATTATGCCAAACCTCGACTTGCTAAAGTGAAATTATAGAAGAAAATGGAATTACCTGAATCAAGATAAATGATGGCCAGTTCCAAAGTCACCACTTTTAAAGCATCAGTCACCTTTAGGGGAGAATTTGACAGATTGACTAGCTGCATGCTGTGCTAGCAGGTCTGTCTGAGGTTTTTGAATCACTGCAACAGAAACTGCTATAGTGCATATCTAGAGTCTCATTTACATCTTATGACACCTAACAGAAACATCCTCAGCACACACTGGGCAAAAATATTAAACACAAGCTCTTTCATTACCGTCTGGTACCACTGTTAAGCCAAGCAGCAGGCAACTGAGATCATTTGCCATCATCATTGTTCCCTAAATTTGCAGCTTAAGTCTTAGAACAGCTGAAATGTACTGCTAAAATTAGAGTTTTACAACAAGAGACAACTAAATAAGCAGCAGAAATTGATGGGTGACTTATACGAGGGTGCCAATGAATTAGGTACTCCAGAATTCAAGATTTTCATTCTATTGTCTTCTGAACATTGAGATCCAATGCAAAATGAAAGGAAAAACAAACAGTTTTTTCAGATTTTTTAAGTGCTGAGAATCATACCACCAGGTAGTCTCAGAACACTCCAAAATTATTAATTATTTTACTGTAAAAAAACTTGTATCAACATTGCTTGCATTTCATGTGAACAATATATTACAGAAAACAAGCCTTGCATCTCAGCCCATGTGGTACCGATCACAGAAGGTAAAGGGCACATTAAAATGCAGGCCTTMTTCTGCCTTTGTACAGAGATCACAGAAGCCAACAGAAAGGTTTCCAATTAAAATTAATTAAGTGTCATTAATGGAAGACATTTAGCCAGCAGCAGCATTACATTATTTTCTCAGCTACTGAGATATCACTTTCAACAGAAGCATCTAAACTTGCTTTCACCCTCTAGCTTTTGTTACGAAAAACTTAAAAGTTTCATGGTACAGTTCTTTAGCAGATGACCTGCAGTAACCATACGATAGACACAGGATAGGGCGAAGCATTCCTGATGTATATGTATTAGTATAGTAGCTAATGAAGTTACAGCTGGTTAAAAACAACGGTCTCCGTCTCTAGTAAAATGACCATGGAGGAATTATGAATTCAGTATTATGTCTTCCAAAGAGACTCTCATTACTTTCATCTCTTCAGTAAACACAAAAGACTAATACAAAATTTTACTCAAGTATTTTATACCAAGTAACTTTCATATCGGGCCTCCAATCAAGTAAGCAGTAAAAGATGGCATTTGTACAAATAAAACTGAAATATTCTCCTACCTGTTTTTTTGTTTTTGTTTCTGAATCTTCAGAGTTAAGTAGGACAGTAGAGCAATATATAAACATGATGTACTAAGTATGTTCATGTACACCATCACATTTCAGTTGTATACTGGGTTTATGCTGTCAAAAATATATATATGCAGATACATACAAATATACAAGTATTAGTTTAAGTGGCACATCTGGCCCAAGTTCAAGACAACCATCAAGAGGACAGGTGAACAGAAACACAAATGTTGCAGAGGTCCACGATAAAAACATTTTGTGGCAATCTGGAGAGATTTTTAAATTACTTGATTTCCTTCCAGAGTGAACCAAGTCTCCCATCACACTAGAGGTAGCATTGTTCTAACCAAGGACAGGACTGGCAAGTTGGTCTGTTGAAGCATGTTCATGTCAAAGAGTCAAAATAACACTTGGAAAGACGGATGCTTAGGTACCAGATGACAGCAGTGGCTTTGTAGTTTCATTAATAGCTATSGCTGTCTTCTCTGCCTCTATAGTTATTAATTTGGAGATGTACCTAGTTGAGAGGTCAGAGAGTCTGCTCTCACAAGTGACCTAGTTCTCAAAGTTACTCAGAAGGAACAGGAAGAATTTCCAACTGCAAGTCACCTATAATGTGGCACACCTAGCAGCTTGAAGGAAACTGAGCTAACTTCTACTCTATCAGCTACAAGACTTTATACTTCCATTTCATAGCAACTCAAAAAGCCAGCATTATCAAGAAATACTAACTCTTAAATGATCCTCTTTCATATTATCTCTGCTGACCTTGGAGGACCAACAATACCAACAACATCATTGAAAGACCAACAATATTACAACAGGACCTTTGCTTGCCAGCAGGCCATAATACATTCTGGCTTTTTCCCTTTTGAGTCCTTTTGCAGGTGTTCAGTGAACCTAACGTAGTATATCACAATGCTGATTCAGTGGTGACATTGCATATGTAGAGCTTGGTACCCAGAGTGTGCCCTGGAAGAAGCCATCTCAGTTCTTAGTCCCCTAGAAGTTCTTAGAGTGATAGATGAGAAGCCCCACAGGACAGAGGAGGTTTCTCATCTGGACAGAGYTGTCCTGTCTAGTAGAAACGAGATCCCAAACCGCACGCTCGGTCTGCTCAGTAATTTCCCACACGCTTCCTTACTGCTTTCTGATACAGAAACAGAACCCTGGGCTACAGTGTATATACAAGCTTCAAATCTGTGCAGCTACTTATGAACAGATTTAAGCCTTGCAGCAATGGGTCATCTTCCTCCTCTTCGGTTTTCTTCAAGTTTTCTAACTATGTCATTATTCCCCTAATACAGAAGTCTGAAAGACAGTTAATATTTCTCAGAGTTCTTGCTAGAAATAATTGCTTTTAGCTTAAATCTACAGATAGGTAATGCCACATAAAAGCTTTTGCTGTCCTATTATCTCTAGGCAAAATGTGACAGACTAGGGTCTTTTMCAAGCAGCAGCCAAAGCCATCTCTCATTAGAGAAACAAATAGTTATCTCCTAGCAACTGAGATAACATTCACTTTCCACTGCTAGCTCTAAGAGTATTGTCCTTGAACACCCATTCCTGCTTGGGGAATAGAAAAGGTAAAACTAAAGTTTAGCAAAGCAGAACAAAAGGAAGGCACAAGGAAGTCTCAATGACTGAGGCTAATTTCCTTTAGTTTTCAGTTTCAGCTTTTGTTATTATTGTCAGCATTTTGTGATCAATGAAACATAATGAATGTTAATGAGAATTGTAAATTCATTGTAATTCACTTCCACTTTGATTAGAAGCTGCATTAAAACCCCAGGTAATATTTAGATACGTTTTACCGCTCAAGTCCARTCTCGCATTGAGAAAAAATAAGCCACCTCTGTCTCAGGCACAGCCATATCTGAAGATATCAGCATGAACAGTTTGGTACATGTATCTGGGAAACACACTGAAAAATAAGCTGAAATATATGATAGTTGCAAGGCAGGAAATGCATCTGTGAGGAAACTAAAAACCCAGGGCCACATGCAACAGAAAACATCCCTCTGGCAGCAGGCRAACAGCTGCTGCACATTTCCCTGCATTTAAAAGTACAGCTCTTAACTAATGCAATTTGGCAGAGGTGACCATCGAGGCTCCCACCAGCTTACACACGCTGAGACAGTCAAGTTGTTCATGTTCCATTAGTGGCTCTAAAGCTGCTGCTGGCAGCCATGCAGGGCAGACGTACACTCACAGCCGGCCCTTCCTGGGCACTGCAGACAGCACACACTGTCCGCAGCGGGTGTCCAGCCAGGAGGACGGTGCGGCGCAAGTGCTGGGATGGTGCAGTCGTAGCAGGAAAGGCCCTCCAAAAGCTCAGAGGAAATAGATAGCAAAGGTTTATGGGATGTTATCTGGTGCTCTAAGATCTGACCCCAAACTACTGGTATCACTGGAACAGATCTGTCAAAATAAATGTATATGTTAGCAAGCCTGCGCATTCAATCACTGCTGCAGAAAGATTTTTTCAGTCTGAAAGTGTCAAAGTGACAGCATGGAATTAAAGGCATAGATACAAAGACAAACTGACCTCTGCCCTCTCGTTCACCTTCACAACCATCACCTGAACACATGCGCAAAAGTTATTCCACAGAAAAATGATTTTAAAACAATAAGTGCTTTGTCTTTAAAAATCAATGCTACTTAGAAAAGAGGGCAGTTATTTTGATATGTTACTTAATTCCTTATTTCTGAACCACCTGCAGATGAACTAATGGGTTCAAGAAAACTTACTAGTCATTTACGGGTTTTAAAATGCATGACAAAGGTGGCTAATCAGTTACTTCTATAAAAACAGGATTCATGAATCAAATGTTGAGATAATATGACCTCTACAGAGCCTTAAATAATTTTCAAAGCAGTCRTCTTTACACAAATCTTTACTACTAGCTTTGAAAAACTTACAAGCTTTTATAGATTAGAAAATAAAATAAAAAAACTTCTTATTTTGGTATCCCTTGTTAGTTACATAGTGATGCCATATCAATCRCATAAAAGACAGTAGTATAGAAATATTTATATGAAATAGAGATCCCCAAATTGCTGTTGCAGCATAAGTAGTCTATTAAGGTCAAAACAACATGAAGAAGTCAGTTTCCTTATTACAACACAATTGCTAATACAAAGAAGGTTTTGCATCCACTTTCAGTCATCCCCAATTGTAAAGGATGTCTTGGCTGAAAGGATACTCTCCCTTGCTTTTGACTACCTAAATTAGACCAAACAAAATACATGATAGAAGGAAGAAAAAAATAAAAGAGGAAATGAATTTGAAAATATTTTCTTCATATATGTGTGAACAGGAATCTCTGAAATCACCCAAAGGATAGATGGTTGGACTTAATGATCTTCAAAGTCTTTTCCAACCATAATGATTCTATGATTCTCTCTCCAGCCCAAACGACATGACATTCAGTGGGCATGAATGTGTAGCAAACACCTACTCAGCTCCAAATATTTTCTTCCTTTATAGGGGCAAACAGAAGGATTGGAGCAATTAAGAATTTCTTTGGGTATTAAGTTAATTATTATTTAATATTGCACAAAACTTTGCAGCAACTGTAAGGAAGACTTATTCTGTACTCTATCTAGAAAAATTTACAGAAATACTGACATAACTGAAAAAAATACATCCGAAATAAGGTTAAAGAATCAAAATAGAGAAATAGGAATTAAAGCAAGTTTACAAGCTAATATAAATCACAATCTTGAATGTAGAAAACTAATGGCTCTGTATGGATTTTTATAAAACATCATTACAAAACTCAGTACAGAACAATTTATGCAGTCTTTCCAAAAGGGAGAGACGGAAAATCATGAAGAGTTTCAGCAGAGACAGGTAACTGCAGTTACTAGTATGTGTTTGAACATGTGCAGGTTAATGGACCTGTAAGATGTAACAAAGGAACCAGTATATCAATCTAATATAGGATATAGAATGAGCACTTAATAAGCAATAGTGCTAGACAGTGACATTTCTCGAACTTTCAGCACTTCCTTGTTAAGAATAGTATATGGTATTTTTGAACCTGAATGTTTTTGTGTGCCAAAGTACTGAGGAAAACTCATGAGCCATCTGAAAAGAATAGGAAACCGTCAGTGGCAAGTGCCAATGCTGGGGCTGTCAGCTTCAAGGGATTCTCCTTTCCTCTTCCCTCCCTCCCCCGACTAGTGGAAGTCTAGGAGTTAATAATGTTAGTTACACCATAAGATAATTATGCCAATTAATATGAGGATACATTTGACCGTGAAGTTATTGTAGCCTCCAGTCTCTGATAGAAGCTAACATCTGTTCCAATAACACGCTGTAAATTGAATCTCTCTAAAGAAACACAAGGTTAGTAACTTCATCATAAACAATCCGTTTTTAATCACTTTGGTGTATTTTGTCCTCACAGGGTCTGCCCACTGTACATGCATGCTGCCCAAATAGAAAGTGACCTTTCACTTGCAGAAAATTTTCATTTTTTGCATGGTCTAAATTATTATTTTCAACTATGCTACAATATTTGCCATCTGAAGATATCTGCATCATTACATGCAAGAGCTAGCTATCCTGTGGATAGGTCCTTGGCAGCAATGCTTTATACACCCCTTCACAGAGAGAGGGCAAGCTCACTGGCACGCACAAGCAGAGAACCTGGCTCCTCGTTTCCACAGCAGGCAATTAAATCAGGCACGTCCTTTTTGCTAACAGAGCAATGGGCTATATGCTACTGGGCAGCATTGACAGAACCTAAAACTGTGATTTTTTACAGCAATCAGTAAGAAGTTCACAATCAAATAAGGACTTAGAGTCTCTGTAAACAACCATATTCTTTGCCAGAGCACCTAAAAGTATTTCTTTTCTTTCCCTAAAAAAAAAAAAAAAAAAAAAAAAAAAAAAAAAAAAAAAAAATCAGTGATGCTTCAAAAAATCTTAAGAACACAGAATCTCACATTATTTTAAAGAAATCACAATTTTGAAAGCAATTATATACTCCTAAAGGCTGCTAAAATCTGAAATACCTTTCTTCTTGGCACCAGTTAAGATGGTCAAATGTCATCATCATTACTGTCAATTGCTTTCATTGACTGACAATCCACAACATTGGTACCTACATTGCCAAATAAGGATATTTCCTAATGAGAAGTGTTATTTATGAGCTAGATATGCTAAATTTCATTAGCTTAATCTCTGGTTGTTCCAGACACCTGGAATTAGAAACTACCTTTTTCAATGACAGCCATATTACATTCTAGTACACACAATTAAGATATTCTTTCTGAAGAGGCTCTACGACGTCAAAGCAATCATTAAACAACTTTCCAGATTTCATAATCTTATTATAGAATTACAGTGTGCAACACAGTGATAATAAGTACACGAGATTCCCAGGTGACTGCTGTGATGAAATTCTTCCTTTCTGGTTCAAAAAACAGTTTGCATTAGCACTCTAGCAAGGAGGATGCTTTGACAAGCACCCTGCAGGCAGCACTGCCATAAGTGGAAGCCTTCTGTTTTGTTAGGACAAGAACTACCTTGCAATACACATTTTATGCTTCAAACACATGCTGCTTTTTTGTTCACTGCACAGGCATGAACTCTACTGGGTCAATATGAATTTACTGGCGCCCCACAGCAAGCAGCATCTTCAACARCCCCTTTCCATATAATAGGCCATATTTCAGCTGCGGCATAAGATGCTATCCGTGAAAAGAAAGTCTAGTGAAATCGCTGCCTAAATTTATTCATACTGGGCTAAAGCCAGCAATTTAGCTAGTTCAATAAAGTYACTTAGACAAAATGGACCTGGCTTCAATATGTCAATATATTTATCCCACTGAACTAAGCAGGTCGTAGACATGTTACACCAGTATTCTCTTCTGCATGCAGTATACCTTACTATGCATAGCATAGTGAAACAGCTAAGACTACACTGACTGCTCTTTTCTCCTCACTGTTGCCTCTCAAATGGAAAAATAATTGAAAAAAAAATACAAAATCTAAATACTTTAAAATTGTCCGTATATATACACACACACAATAAATGTCATTTTTTGATATAAAATATTTATAGGATTATTTGGGGCTCAGTCTTTTCTTTAATCTGTCATCAAGTTGTTTCATGAGGAGGACATCTGGATTCTTTGTTCCCAACTGTATTTAACTGGCCTATTTAGCAGTGAAACAAGTTATGTAGTCTATATACAGCCTAAAATCATGCAACAGTTTGGCAAACATAAAGTACCCTCTTACAATGCTGCTGAGAAGTTTATTCAATCAAATGAATGATTTATTTGGATAAGCGAACAATGAAGCTAGTAGCTGTAGGACAAAGTTTTGTCCKATTAGCAAAAACATCCAATTTTAAYGGCTGAAAAACATATAGTGCTAAAAATTGCCCACAGCCATAAAACAAGCAAGTGGGATAGGTCTGTCTTTTTTTTCCTCTGTTGAAGTGTAAACTGCATAGTAATTATGCTTGAGGTTTGCAATTATGTGGCTATTTTTCAAACAAGACTAAGCTGAAGAAAAACAGCAGARCAGATGAAAAGGTACAAATCAGCTACAGCCCCACCACCTTCCCCCAAGGAAGGCAAATTAACCACGGCAAGGAAGAGCCTTTGAGAGAGAAGCCTTGACTACCCAAGCACAGACCAGCCATCTGATCTCTGATGCTGACAACAAATAGGGGTAATCGTTTGGATAATTGTAGTCCTGGTTGCCCAGTGCTCCCATATGTTCTGTTAAACAAGTCTCTGGCGCCAGGAACAGGCTGAAGGCTGATTGTCAAGGCTRAGGTGGAGACACCTAAAGGAGGTCTCCTAAATGGGATGATAAAGCTGAACGGAGGGAAGTTGATGGTGACACAAAAACCCAAATCCCAGCTAAAGCCAGGCAGTCCTTAAGCTTAACCTATGGAAGATATTGAATGATTTCACAGCTAATGCTGGCAACTCAGGGAAATGGCATCTTTGCTARGACGTAATTTTATGTATATTTAGATTAGGTATTGTAATATCCTCTCAGATGATTCTAACAAACCATCATGCACACATTACTTCATTTAAACCTTGATAAGAAGATGAARGTTTAAGAATATTAGGGTCATCCCAAAGCTTTCAAGGAAACAATAATTTAAGAATATTTAGTCATCTCTGCATCATATACTAAGTTACTAAGTATCTGAGATATTTAGTTAAGCAACTTAGTTTGTTAGAATCATAATGATTCTAATACCTAATCTTACCTTTCTCAAGTGTATTTAGTATTAATACCCGATTTAACTGAGCAGAGAAGTGGCTACAATGAAAGCATGTACATATTTCCACGTATTCATCCTTACACATCTACACATCATGGTAAACAGACCTACTCATTAACGTTGCTTCAACTAGCATTAGTAGGTATTTAGGCCATTAAAATCACCTCCAACTTTGCAATTCTCTCCATGCTTTACTCAAACATTTCTTGACTGATTTACAATATTCATCTATCTCTTCCCTAACAAGGGGTGTGAGACTTGTAATAGGAGATTTAAGCTAGTGAGCCCCTAAATTCCAGATCAGTATTGCCTTGTTCCTTGGACATTACACCTGCTTTTATCCTCCTCCTCCCCCACCGTCCCATCCTCAACACTTGAGGACAGAGTTCTTCTCTGGACCCTCCAACATAGGAAATGATGCTTGGTTTTCATTTCAGTATAGTTTTCATTTTAGGCTGGTTAGAATTTTTTCTTTTTCCAGAAAGCCTTTCAAGGCATTAATGCACCCTGTTCAAAAGCATATCACTGAAATAAATTAAGCTTATCTTTAGTTCTGTTAACAATCAATGGAACTCAGAGGTGATTAAACAACTTACTGAACTGAGGCCTAGATAGGTAGCTTAAGCATCATTGCCAGCAATGTAGGTACACAAGAAGTGCTCTCTTGTAGATAATGAGAGCCTAATTTTGAAATGAGCCAAAATTTATTTTAGAGTTCAAGTCCTAGTGAAATGGAAAGCAAATTCCATCTATTCTTGCTGAATGGATTGGCAGTTTTTACACAGCTGAAAAATCTGGCACATTATTTGTGTCTGTTAGATGCAGATAGGAGACATAGATATTAATATTCATATTCAATTCAGTATATAATTGATACATTTAGAACTTTTAAATAAGACACAACTATTACTTTCACATGCTCACAGAGTCTGCTTTGTGACRCTCTGAACTGTTTTGATATCTTAGTCTCATGGTGTTCAATGTGCTTGATAGTCAGATGAGGAACAGCTGCACACACAGTAAGGTCTGCCACTGTATCATCACTTATGGACTCCAGCCCTGCACTCGCATGCCAAATTAGTAGTCAAACACTCCCTGCTTGCTGGATACAACTGCTAACATCTGATCCAAAGTCCTTAACAACCATGTCACAGAATATTTATCATGCAAAACCTGGTGGGGTCCTAGCTTTGTGTTAAGGTTGTCATACAGAATTGCCATTTGAGTTTGTTTTATTAAAATGTGGCACCAGGTGTCACTACTATTTTCTTCATCTGATGATGATGGGCACAAAAATTATAAGTAGGCCCTACCACAAGGGCCAATTGGCATCAGCTGCCATTCCAGCACACTGCAAAAAAGAATTTCTGGGCTGCAGCTTCTATAAATTAACTCTTCTTGCAACCCTTCAGCTTCTTTACAATTTCAGTAAAAAACTGCTAGGTTGTTTGCCCTTACTGTCAAGGTCCTTTTTGTCCATCTCTTTCCATTTTTATTACTCTGAAGAAGTAGCTAAATAGTCATCTGTCCATTTTTACCTTTCAGTTAGATGCTTGCTTGAAATTTTCTCATACTTTGCCTAGGTGCTTCTTGATACGTTCCCCCCAAAAGCTATTCCGTACGAGTCCCTTGCTACCCTGCTATTCTAGGCAAATCTGCCCCAACACTGTAGATTTAGCCATGTCTAGATTTTTTTCTCAATTATTGATGAATTCCACCATATTTACCAGTTTRGCATCAAGTTGTCTTTGTCTGGCATATGGAGAAAGACACTGAATGGTTCTGATGCTCCATTACTACATTTGCCAGCACATTACGAGAAGCTTTTCTGGATCACAAATTAGTAACATCATAAWGCTCACAGAGGTTATGGCAAAAGAAATAACCAATCACCACTGCAAATTTGAGGTGGTATATCAGACCAATCAGTCTTCTACCACACCTCCTCACATCTTCTTTGCTACTACTAAGCTATAAGTAAATATCTTGTTATTTCCCAAACAATTACTAAACACTTCAGGAAGATGCAGTTCTTAGTCTGAAGAAGGAACCTTTCCTTAGAAAGGAAATATTTGGAATAGGATGTTAAACAGCTGCTGATGTGATAACTTTCACTGCTAATGTTTTGAATAAGGCTGTCTAAAAAGTGCCAAGTTTGAAGCCCTAAAGGCAGGTACTACTGCAAGCCAGATTTGCAAGACAGACTCTGAATACTGGACTATATCAACAGAGCATCATGTATAAATGCAGCATTTCTMTTTCATTTAGCCATGTCAATATGCCTTTACACTAGATATAACTAACCTAAGGAAGAAAAATAGTTTATAACTTTAAACAAAATCCAATATTTTTGTTTCAAGACTACATATTTCATTAGGCTATACAAACTTCCCTACAATTCCATCCAAARAGCAGAGGCGTACACAAACACTAAATAAGATTTCTCGTGTCTTTGCAACACATGGCCAAACTCCACATGCCTTCTGTGCTTTAGGTTTGAAGTTATTTTATAGCTTAAATATTAAGGGGCTGTTTCTGTTTCCTTTCCTCTTCTTTCTTCCACTTCTCTCATTCTCCCTCTTTTGCCAATAYCTTTTCTGGAAAAGCCCTTCCAGAAGAAGCTATGAGTCTTTTCTTAGCTCTCAGGACTACCAGCAAAGTAAGCAAAAGTCTCATGAATTGAGAACAAAGTTGTACTCTGCCTTAAATATGCTGTGTTGTCCACTGTGTGCTGCTGCTACTTTCTTCCAGATCAGGGCTTAAAAAGTCAGCAGCTTTTGCACAGCCGAGTTAACAAGGTTGGACGGTGTCAAAGAGCACATGCTGGTGACTGGACCACTGTACAGTCAGCCAAGGTTGCAATGTTTTATACTCATGAGGACTGTCAAGCAACAGGGTACGTTCATGAGCAAAGGCACTTTTTTTTTGGCCTAGYCTGATCAAATTAAAATCTGACTTGATAGTTATATCTGCTTTTCAGAGACATGCTACAACATGCTGAAGGTATAGAAATTGTCGACAGAGCAGCCACTTAGGTTACCAAGTGAAATCTTGAAAAATAAACAACAAAAAAATCCAACATAAATACCCAGCTAAATAGAGTTTAAATGACTGCTATAACTGCAATAGAACTTCACTATGTTATTGCTTTTTTCTTTTCCTGAAGACATTGAATAAAAATTAAATGGATGGGTATCAAAGAAGWGTGACAGTGTTTTGTCAATATTTCAGCTTAAGTACAAAGGCAGTTTATCACATTTATCAATTTTCTCTCTCAACATCTCGAAACACCCTGATGTCTCAGGGAGTCRGCAAAATGACTGTGCTCTTTTTACCACTGCTGCCTGAGTAACCTCACAACCGAGCAGAAAGGGCTCTATCAATAGCAGCACACAACTGCACTATATCACCTAGAGAAAATAACAACTGCAGATTGGGAATATTAGTCATCTCTTGCTACTTTTTTTTTTTCTTTTAGCTAACCTTTGCCAACAAGTCAGGTCAGGCATTTATATGGCTATTTATACATGAGCCAACAGGAATAAATAAGAAAACATATATTTCCTGTGAGCAGTCAAGTTACTCAAGGCACTCCGATTTATCTCCTAGAAATTAGGACATAGATGCAAAAGCAACTAAGCGGTGCAGCTAACACAATAGCACAAAATAACTCAAAGTTAGAAGTGTAAAAAAAGGCAGTCTTAGAGAAGAAAAATAATTAAGACCACTGGGTAGGGGGAGGAAGACACAAAACAGACAAAAAACCACAAGAAAAAACAAACACTCTTCCATACAAATTAAAATTTGATATTTCCTGCTTTATGAAGCAGTGATGAGACTCTGAAACAACCAGAGTGACAACCAGGGCTTAATAATAAGTTCAAGCTTACCTGAAGACTATCTGCTGAGGGTATCAAGCCATACACACCACTCCTATACAMCAGTCACTCTTACCAGAGCTTGCATATTTTAGTATTGCTAGAAAACGAAAAAAACTAGTGCTCCGTTGCATACACTAAAGCTTTAGCTTTAGGCACATTTGAACACTATTAAGAATGARTCTTTCACAGCTATTTGCAGAAGTTTAATGCCAATATCTTACCCAGCTGCCAAATCCCCAAAGGTATGAAGGCAGCTGTGCACTGCACTCAGAGTCACTCCTAAAAGAACAACAGGAAAGGCTGCATCCACTCCTGCAGCTGCTTTGGGCAGCAGTCTGCTTGCTGCAACACTTCTGGCAACAGCAACGGTGAGAGACTTTTGGAGACTTATAGCTCTACCTGAGCAGGAGAGTCCTGAGTAAACAAGCATAGCTTATCCCTATTATCACCATAAATTCAGTATCACGGATAAGTGACACAGGCAGGCCTTCAAAGAAACACTTTGCATCTACACACACAGAGCYCAGTTACACACACAATACAGCTATCACATATGTTTATTCCCTCTTATCCCAAGCCTTACAGGACTAGGGACTGCAGTGGTCAGTTATTTGAACATGCTGCCCCTACCATTTCAAYCATAATAACCCGTACCAACACTCCTTATTTTACTAGCACTCTGCAACACCCTGTGTCACCAGGGCTGCCTGCCTTTAAATAACAGCAGCACACTCTTTTCCTTCAAACAAATGAGGTAATTTTGAAGCATCTGTGGCAGCATAAAACAAAGTGGATTAACTGGAATCAGCCAATTAAATTCCCACTTTGGGTTGGTTTTCTGTCATCACAGATACATAAATATGAGTGAATGAAGGCTCAGAATATTTTCTTTGTAATTGTTTTTAATTATTTCCTTTAGTTGTATATCTAAAGGATGAAGAAAAAACAAGTTGGCAGAAAAGGACCAGGACGGTCTTGGTGGACACTGGCTTGGAGGTAGCAATACACTCTTGGGCAATTTGAAGGGTAACTGCTCTGGGTTGGATTGAGAAGAATATTGTCAGCAGGTTGARGAAGGTCATCCTTCTCCTCTGCTTAGCCCTAGAGAGAGGCATCTGGAGCRCTAGGTCCAATGCTGGGCTTGGCAGTACATGAAACACATGGATACACTGGAACAAGGCCAGTAAAGACACACAAAAATCTAAAGGACYGGAGCATCTCATACAAGAAGAGCTTGGACTGTTTAGTCTGGAGAAGACAAGGCTCAGGGAGGATCTTAGCAACACAGCTGATAATCTGACTARGCAATAGAGATGTTGAAGCCAGATYMATCTCAGGGTGCCCAGTGGCAGGGCAACAGGCACCAGGCTCAAACTGAAACATAGGAAATTCCACTTAAACATGAGAGAAACTTTTTACTGTGAGGCAGATTGAAYACTGGAACAGGTTGCTCAGAGAGGTTGTGGAKTCTCCATCRTTAGAGATGCTCAAAGCCCAGGTGGACTCAGCCCTGACCAGCTTTATTTAGCTCACCCTGTTTTGAGCAAGGAGTTTGGACTACATGCTCTCCAGAGGTCCTGTCAAACCCCATCTGCTCGGTGATAACTRTATATATGATATGTAGTAATATAATACATATGTATAATGTTGCACAATATTTTTGAAAAAATCTGCAAAAATATAATATTCCAAGAATAATRACATCTCTGCAGTTGTCAGGAAAATACTTCTGCATATGGAGAACTGCTCTTTCAAGTATTTTTGTACTTTTTAAGATAGAAGAGTCTTTGGACTTTCTGTAAGAGCATGATTTTACAGAAAATGACAGGCAAATGTCTATTTTTGAGCTTGTAAGAGAATATTAAATTAGTAGTCATATAATGAAACAAAGCTGTTCAGCTAATAATTTTCTCTCCTGAGTCTTGAACCAAGTTCATTCTTTCATTAAATTCGAGGATTATTCAATGTGAAAATGCATCTGAACTTGCAATTCATATATTCCTCTGAAGGGTTCTCTGAGGACATTCCTGTGGTTGGGTTCCATTATTTCTAGTACATGGCAACCTAAGTCTGTTAATTGCAGGGTTGCATATTTAACCAGAAAAGTAGGAAAAACTTCAAAATATGAACACATTCCCCACTAGAGCTGGGTTGCAAGATTACCTGATATGATTTAAGCTATTCTATTTTCACTTGATGTTATCCATTAAAAAGGAAGCAGGCCCAGGCCCACTTGGGGAAGATATATATATTTTTGGGGAGGTGGGAGGAACCTATTTTGTGACTGGCAGTAAGGCTACACACTGGCAGGAGAAAGCARTCAGGGTCATCTTTGCCTGGGAGAAGCAAGACAGTTAAAGCAGCTGATGATAACTACAGCACCATATCATATCAAGTTCACATTCCTACCACAACACTGTCTTGTGGATCATAGGACCCTGATATAATCTTCTCCTTTGGGAACTACAGCCGGTATTTCTCTTTCTTTGGTTTGAAAAGCCCCGTCATTGATCTTAGCAGCACATAGGCTGGACAGGTTCTCCAGATGTCACCTAGTCCAGCCCTCCCAGGGCCATGTAACAGCCCAACTAACTCCTCTAATTCAAAATGCAGTTTCTCAACATTTGAAAATAGGCTCTAAAATAGCAAGAAAAGGATGAAAAAAACCTATTAATACAGTGACATTTCCTGGGTTTGGATGATGAAGAATCAATGCCCGACTCCTGTCCCTATTCAAGTTATTGGTGAATTTCCTGTTGTCTTTAATGAAAGACAGTCTCTGGGTCTGCAAGGATAGGAGTTAAACACTGCAATAGAGGAAATTGGGTCATTGGAGGAAAAAGACCAAAGGGATTGAATCAAGAATATATGGGAARAAGGTCTGGTGAAGCATCCTGTGAAACTGCACTTGCTGAAATCCATCCTGTTCAAAGTCTGCCTGCAGGAATGAAGCTCAAGAGCAAAGAAAAGCAGATTCAAATGTTTTAATGGATGTCTGCTATCCTCCTTTTCCTTCAGATAGATATTAGCTCAGGCTAAATATTTAGYATTTTCACATGAGAGGAAGATATTCCAAAGCTGGCCTGTATTAAACTCACACTGTGCAACGGTCCACACCATGTCATGGCACATTGCTGCTCCCATAACCTTCCCCAAGAGACTCTCCTGCAAGTACTGGAAAAAAGCATAGGGTCCTAACYCCTTGCCACCCTGTTTCTATAATTACTGGTGACAAAGACAAGAAAAATATSTTGTTCCTCAAGAAAGCCACAAAGCAGATCTGCGTTGTAGTGCTGTTCTGAACACTTGTTTCTACCCAGGAAAGCAAAATAATTCCTGCYAGTGCCACCAGCTTTACAGACATGCCAGGAGCTCAGTAGTCTGAAAGCATTTTCAACCTTTCAAAGGCATTTGCAGACACGCTCTAGAGTGTTTTGCTGCTTTTGGACAGCCATCGCTTATGTTGAAATGCCAATTTCTATTTAGGCTGCACATAGTAGYGGCTTCTAAAAGTATCTTGGAAGATACTTAGGCTTGTTGCTTAAAGTGGAATATAATCTCAAAAGCCATTAGCTGAAAACATTTCTGTTTGTCTGCTTCATTAAAGGAAATAACATGTAATTTTAAGCTGTGACTTTCCCTAAAGATAATTTAAGATTATTTTATAATATGAATGGCTGAATAATAAACAGCATTCAAAAGGGGCTGCTTATTTGTTTTTCTCATTTATGCAGCCTTAAATACAGTGGGTCAATCTCAACATTTTGAAATTACACACAGACTAGAAACATAAAGCACACAAAATCTGTGCTGTGTGACCAAGGGACAGCCGGTGGGCTGTAGGGCGCCTGTGACCCAAGACACTCTCCCAGCACCGCAGGACTCCCGCCAAGGTCCTGTAGTTACTGCCACCAAACTAGGACTTGCTCACCACCCCCCCGATGGAGCAATATTTCCCCTTTCCCTCTGGGCTCCTTCTCTCCTGCAGCACTGCAGCTAACTGTGCAGGGACAGTTGAACGTGCAAAAMCTTCTATTTAAGTTCTAAAGCAATGTTTATACTTACAGGGTCTCTTTACTAAGGAAATGCTTTGTGGCAATTCAGATATTAGCCCAATAGAAATAAAGAGTTCCATTTGTCTCACTATGGAATTCAGTAATTAGCTTTTAAATCTTTCAAGGCTAAAATTTCCTCATTGTMATGCAATTACTATAGTTGCTACATTACCCTCATTATAATGGAATTTCATTTACAATTTATATCAGCAGCAGAAGAGGTTTTTCCWCTTAAAGGTCAGTTACTTAAAAAATTTCCCTGTTTCATATAAAAARTAATTAGAATGAAATAGTTGGAGGCATATTACAATTCTAGTTGTTAAAATATCTTAAGATGATGTGAAACTTACCTAATAAACTGTGATTTTCTTTGGATGTATATCCTGGGCATGAACAAAAGAGTTGAGTTAGTATAAAACAGCTTATTTCTACTTATTGTGGAGTTTATATTGGGCATGTCTATAATTTAACTTCTGGACAATACTGATAGGCCAGTATTCTTAGACATACGTTTACAGAATTAGTTATTTAATGGAAAAATGCATATAAAGAAATAGTGTTTTTTAAGCTATATTTAAAAAAATTATTAATCTTGAAATTAGAGAACTTCAGCAAAATTAAGACCAGAACATCCTTGCGCTAAACAATCACAAACAAAACTCTCATAAAGCTTTTACATAATGGTCCCTATGCTTTAGGGATCTAAGTTTTTCTTCCTCTTGCTCTACTACTGGACTGCTCACTTAAATGGAATACCTGTAACTATATCAGGAAACTTTGGGCCAGCTACTCAAAAATGCGGGGATATTAGGGCAAGAATAAGCAAATACACATGCAATATTTCAGGTGTTCTGACACAAATAGTCCACAAACGCTCCTCCAAGGCACARCCAGAAATAATAGATGTCTAGCTGCTTGAGAATGGTATTTCCTCACTAAAAGAGCAATTGGTGACAGACAGACAAGAAAGGAATACCATCACACACAAAAGAAGAAAAGTAGCATGGCGCTTGCTATATGCTCTCTGTTCTATCCACTCCAATCCCACCACTCCCCMCAAAAAAACCCTTTAATCCCCAGTGATCTATTTTACAGCTCTACATACAAAACAGGCTGTGGATGTCACTTGGACCTCACTAACCACAGCAGATAAATTCAGCATGCTTGTTGAACATACAACACACACACACACACTCGTTCCAAAGTCAATCTTCGCAGCATGCTGCTGAAACTTAGCATGTGCATGTGGAAAATGGGTGCCCTTTTCTTGCTAGGTATCAAATTCATCTTTGCCAGATGCTCACAGCAGACTGAAGTTCAGGAACACAACTCTCCTAAAACTAAACAGCAAAAGATGTTCAAGCTTCCAGATTTTTGTTAAATGCTTTGTAATATATTAATTTTAACCTCACTCTGAATAGTTTCTCAACATACTTAAATGGAAAGAATGCATTAAGCTATATTTAAAAATATTCCTGTAATTACTGTATGATAGAGTATGAGGTATGCAATTAACTACACAAAAACAAACTGTGAGTGCATTATGGCACTTTATTGCTTTTAGGGGAGGCTTGAGAAATTATTCCAAGCAGCTGTTGACTGAAAGATCCAAATACATGTGTCTTCTGTTTTAAACACATACTATCTAGAGATAGACAGACAGATAAGTGTTAAGGTATTCTAATTTAATTTTGCCTAATTTTAACAACTATAATGAACTAGCAAATATTAACCTTCTAGCAGAAGACTGCCATTACTGAATGCCTCAGTAGTTTTAATCTGTTTAAGTATGACTTTATAATGACATATACTGAACATTCACCTCGCTTTCTTCCATTCCCACATTGGTCAAAGCTTAATGGGGTTATCTGTGGCTAATGAGGAGGAAAAAACAACCAAGGGACTTGCATGTAGTAAATGAGTAATGACTGAGGCTTAAACAAACATGGAAACTAACCTCCAGTAACCTATCCAATAAATGGTTTAAAATATGTTTAGACACAACAACATGCACCAAATTACTGCTGTGCTATAGTGGCCAAGAATACTGCAAGAATTTTTCATTTAATACTGCYGTAAAAGGAAACAACCCATTAGTCTGATCTGATGAGCTAGGTTGCCTGGTGTTGACCTACCGTGATACATCTGTTGAAGCTGACAAAATTCAGTGCCTAGTGGAGGATGCATGAATCAGTGCTGCAACACGACAGACTTTATTCTACTGTTAAAAGCACCCAAGCAATTCTTTTTTCTACTATTCCAGGGAGAGAGAGGAGTCTTTGAGGAACTTGGACTCATTGAAGTAATTGTATTCTGTCAAGTTTATCAGATTGTGTGAGGGAGYGAGGGAGCCTACATCCAAAGACACTGGAGACTTGCCCACTAGATGACTGGAAAGAGATCTTCCTGTTCTGCAAATGTGTGTGAATAAACTGGGTTTCTTCACTGTCTAGGAGAGGATTGAACTATTTATACTTGACAGGAATAAGTCTTTTACGACTAATATTGTAGAAGCTTTGAATGAGAAGACCTGCCACGTGTGTTTGTGTGTACTCACATACAAATGCACTGATTTAAAAGTGTATCTTAAGGAAAAAAAAATATCTACTATTCATTAAACTTTAAGAGGATAAAATATGTTTTGAGGCAGCTAGGACCTTTATTATAGTATTTGGATATAAATTGAATCAGCTCTAAATGCAGGAAACATAGTAGTATATGGTTACACTTGATTTTTAATTACAGCTGTATGGGCCACAAGCACTACACAGGCTTCTTGTTCTTCTCTGTGAAATAAGGCATTTTGCATATGCCTTTTTACTTATTCTAACAAATCTTACTAGGATCCGTAGGGAATGTACTTAGACAACAAAACCCACATACAAGAAAATTGGAAAGCATAAGGGCAATGAATGAGAATACAAAACAGCTATAGGGGGTGGGGTTTACTGAATATTTAATGATGTTGATAAAATCAGATGGAATGGCTATTAGTAAATAATTTCCTTGCATAGAAAAGGAAAATAASACTGTATGAGAGATGACCAAAATATGGTTATATAACATACCATACACAAAGCAACRTTAAAAGCAGATTTCAGAAGTAATAAAATTTAAAAAACTAATTTGTTTGCACTCTTTTAGAACATACCACATATGCATTTATAAGATGCATTTTTAATATTTCTTCTTCTATAAGATTCCTGTACTATTTAATTCATGACAGAAACCCGAGTACTTTATTAAAAATAAATATTCTTTAGCAATGCACTACTAACTGAAACTGAATTAGCTCAAAAATTAACTGAAAAATTTTACAATAGTAAGGTTAAGTGCCCATAAGTTTAAAAAAAAAATCCGTCGAGAAAGTTGGTGGCTAACAGGATTAATCAGGTTATTTACATCTTTCTACATACAGTTGACCTCTTTCAGTCTCAGCCTATTAGCATACAAAAGTCATAGCTCTCATTACTCTTTGCAACCCATGTGGAACAAGGTGATTCTAAGCCAGTGCACACTTGCTTTACTCTGTTGAGAGTATTCAGCAGGAAAAACACTCAGTCTAAGATTAATGGTTTTCTTAATCATGCAGTAGTCCTTTGTGCATTAGTCCTGTGTTCCATATCTCTAGCAATTAATCACTAAGTTATACTAGGAGACATTAACCTGGAGGTTATTGAAACTTGTTCATTCATTGTCCATGTTTGTTTAAAGTGATAATTATTTGTGTTGCATTTGTCTACAGCCAGATCATGCTGATAAAGGGCAAAAATTAGAATGACTAGACAGTCATATTGAAATACTGGAACACCTACTTTTAAGCTTAGAAATCATTTATATTTTAGGATGCCCTGCATTTGCCTCTAGTTTCCAGCAGTTCAATATGTTATCTTTAAGAATATGCTATTCTTATTGTTAGGAAAGAAAATACTGATTTAATGTTACCTATACTAAGCACTAAACAGTATCCATAAGCTTTTTATATACAAATGATAGAAATTGCTTAAAAAGTCCCTCTCCTCAGTGGATCTGGACTGACACACTGTGGGCTGGTATAAAGCTCTGARTACAAGCAAGACTGTCTCTACAAATGAGAGAGAAAAAGGCATCCATCTGCCTTTCCCTACAAAAAAGTTGCATTTAAGACTTTTTTTTTTCCTAATTTAAAATAAGTAACTGCTAAATAACTTAAGAYAAATTAGGATAAAGTAATTGCCTAGCTAAAATCATTCACAAACCATASACGGATTGGTTAGCTTTTAGTGTTTTGAAATTACTTTTCTGCCTGGGCATTTCAGTCTGTAAACAAGAGCACCAGGACACTTCTCCCAACAAGTAGGGTCTTAGGCACAAAACTCCTCTCTCTACATGGAATGGTGGTTAAAGTGCACTTGTACTCTTGCAGTTCCCAAGTGAGAGTTCTGACCACTTTAAAATTATGTTTAAGTTCTATTTAAAACCAAAATATTTACTGAAAAAGACTTTAGTTTGGTAAATATTTTGAGTTAATAGACATTTTTGCAGAAAAATGTGTCAGTTTTGGACAAACGYGATGCTGTTTGCTAGTTCTGTATCACAATACCTGTATTTGTGGCAAGTTTATGCTCTGTAATTTTATTTGAAGCAAGTAAAAAACCATTGTGTTCCTTCAAAAATGCAAGAGAATGTAGACCTAACACCTCTTTTTTGTGCAATAAGAATTATTTTTCATTACTCTGTGAAAAACAATTATCACAAAGGCCAGTTTCACAAACTGACAAACTATATTTACCATAACATTTAGCCCTGTTTTCTCTTAAAAGTGCTGCAAAACAGTTATTAATGGATTAGACCATTGCTAAAAACTGTATTTTGTTATTCTTCCTTACCCTGCAGAGTCTTTTGTTCTGGGATAGCAGCCTTTGAARGAATAGAATCAAAGTAGTATACTCAGATTAATAAAAACTGCACATTAATGCCCCAAAGAATAAGACTGTAATATGTCATAAAATATATGCAATTTCTCTATTGCTTTTGCTCATAAATCAATTGCTCAGTACAGCACATTATAGGTGTTCATTTCTATTTTGCTGTTATTTGTTGAATCCCAGAATGGTTGAGGTTGGAAGGGACCGCTAGAGATCATCTAGTCCAACCTCCCTGCTCCAGCAGGGATCTCTAGAGCACATGGCACAAGGTGGCATCCCAGGGGGTTTGGAAGATCTCCAGAGAAGGAGACTCCACAACCTCTCTGGGCAGCCTGATTCAAGCCTCTGTCACCTTCACAGGAAAAAAGTTCTTCCTCACATGGAGATGAGACTTCCTGTGTTTCAACTTGCACCCATGACCCATTGCCCTATCACTAACCACCACAGTGAAGAGTTTGGTCCCTTCCTCCCTACATTCTCCCCTCAGGCATTTRTACATATTGATCAGATCCCCTCTCAGACTTCTCCAGGCTAAACAGGCCCAGCTCRCTCAGCCTTTCCTCATACRATAGAKGCTCCACTCCCTTAATCATCTCTGTTGCTCTGTGCTRGACCATCTCCAGGAGCTCCACCTCCCTCTCTACAGGACAGCCCAGAACCGTACCCAGTACTCTAGGTATGGCCTCACCAGAGCTGAGTAGAGATAACAATCTCTCAATATTTAAGAGAGCTGTAACAGTTGTAATAGAAGTAGAATTTATGAGAGCAGAAATTTGATGGCCTTTATGGAATATCCTAAAAGATGGGCAGTGCATTTCAGAATAAATATTTCATTTCTGCTCTATCTCCTGTTTTATTTTAATAGGTCAAGCTCAAGTCTGGAATTTTTGAGGCAGGTAAAAAGTCTATTGCAGAAGCCCAGTATAAATTCCTCTCAAAGTCTTTCTAACAGGTTATAGTAAAGCCCTGTTTGCTGTCAATAACAATATCATTCTTATTAAAGAAGGAATGATTGAAGAGCACACAAGGTAGGTGGAAGAGGTTTGCCAAGTCCTCCAAAGCAGGAGCTGCTCCTGCTGCTCTGCATTACAAAGACTGTGCAAAGCTACAAAAAGGTCAACATGAGCAATGGAAATGAAGCCTGCTCTGTCTTGCTGAATATTTTTATATAGACATATGAAAACTTGCTATTCTCTTTTTGTCCAGGTCAGGAGGTTAAAGGAAAACATCAAGACCAATCTGATCATAAAATTCCATATTTCAAAGCAGTTCTAGGTCCCGAGGCCAGCATTATTTACACATGAGCTTCAGTCTGTGCAGTATTTTCCAACAAACACCTCTCCCTGCTACTGAATGAACTCTAAGGCGGCAATAACCACGAATTTACCCAAGATGTTAACAAAATCATATTCTCAAACTTATAATGAGACATAAAAGTTAAATGCATGTTGAAATACAGTTGCTACATTCTTAATTAGAAATCATCTCATAATGGCCCCCAAATTCCACAAAGACACCCCTTTTTTTCTAGGATCAATAGGCAATTAAAAATAGTAGTGTGGTTTGGAATCTGATCTGTTTTACACCACTATAAACTGTGTTAATTTAAACCAGTGGAGCTAAACTGATACAAAAAAGAAAATTAGAAGTTAAGAAATAATTAGATTCTGTAGTCTGACATTTAATAAAAGAAACCTGCTTAAAAATAAAGCTTCTTAAAAAATTGTGCTCTTTTGACAGTATAAACAAAACTAAAGTTCAAATTTAATTATTTCAGATTTTTTTTTTCATTCTTTCATATTAGCCTTTATTTCAAGATGTGAACTAAAAGGCAATTGAGGAAAAAGTACTTATAGTATCCCATTTATTCAATGCCTACTCACAAAAAGGGGCTTTTTTCAAAATAAGTTTACTTACATTTCTGTAATTTAATATCAAGAAAATTTACCRTAATTTTTACTTTAAATAACAATGACTTCTTTCTACAAATTATTTGAAAATATGCTATGTCACAGCCATCATTCTGACCATAAAAGCTTGAGAGGCTATTCAAACTGTAWAAAGATATTTGTAATCATGTATTATGTAATAAAATTTTTAAGCAACTATAACTCTATATGTAATTTCTGCTGTCTTTTCAATAATACTCCTCAGTAGCTTTTCTACCAGTTTTGCATTTTATTTCTCTTGCCCCTAGGGACATTTGCTTTATGTCAAGTATAACAGACTTAAAGGTTTTCTTGGTTTTATTGTTTTTACTTCTAACAGGATCATTCCATTCCATCCTACTTTAAAKGCACAGATCTGTTTGTGGGCTACACAAGGAAATAATTAGCAAGTTCTCAAATGTCAATGTGAGTAAATAATCTCTACCAAAGTACTAGAGAAGGCTTTTGCTAGAGGARTATATTCTCCTTTCATTTTCTATTCTCTTTCATCCTGGTAGCTGTTGCTGAGAAAAAGTTTTGCAGCAACAAAAAGGACAAAGTTATTTTCTGCAAATTTTGCAGTTCTAGCAGCCTTTTCTCTTAAGCATCTCCAATTAAGTAGTTGTATAAGCATTTTCTCATTACACAAAAGGCCAAGCAGTTTTAGTACATGCGGCTGGGTACCCTTGCACCACAGCTTCTGCCAGCTGTGCCTTGGCACACATGCCCTTGACACTGTTACGGGCAGCAAGAAGCCTCTAAATAGTAAATGGATATGCATAAAACCCTAGGAAAATTAAAAATAAAAGAACTGCTGAAAAAGGTGAAAGTAAAGGAGAAATATTTTAGTGTTTAAGTGAGGTTTATTGCTGTCCCCAGCAAACATGTAGTCCATTGCTCTTGCTGCTGTTCTCACACGTCAGCTGCTGCTGCTGCTTTCCCCATCTCCAAGCAGGTTCCCCACATCTCCCCTGAGCCTCAAGGCCCAAAATAACAGCAGACCTCCCATGTAAAATCAATTTTATTCTTTTTGAGAATTCCCCCGTCTTCTGTTGTCTCTGTTTCTCCTGCTCTCTGAGGCAGCTCTGCAGTTCAGTACTACCTGYAGGATGAGTTGGGCAATGCTTTGGGGATGCATTTCATTTTCGATATAATCAAAGAGGAAGAAGAGGTAGGTCTGGATCAGGTTGGCCTGTGACCACAGCAGCTCCTTCAGAAGCAATGCTGGAGCTGCTCAAAAGTGGAATTTAAAAGAGAACAGTTTCAGCTCTGCCCCAGGCACCACCTCAGAGCATCACACACAGAACCGGATTTTGCTTTTTATGCTGCTGTAGGACCAGAGCAGATGGAGAGTCTCAAATCAATTCTGTGTTGCYAAGAAAAATGATTTGAATTGTCAGTTGATAGGGTATGTTAAGGGCGGGTAACACAACAGACCAATATGTAGATGATCATTATGTGCTGCATTTATTTAGCAGAAGAGTARAAGAACGCCTTTTAACTATTCAGTTCTATTAAGAAACTAGGAGAACTGGTAAGGAAGAAGCTTTTAAGCACCCAATATTATCTTCTAAGTGCTCTCACATTAATTCTGAACTGAGGTCAAATATACTTTAATACAAGCTAACAACTTTCATGGCTTCAGGGGGAAAAAAAAAAACCACCACACCTCTATACTCAGGTGCTTCACTATCAAGCAGTGTTTGAAACCCTTTAAGATAAGCAATTTCCTGCATCCAACTCTGGCATGCTCTATTTTGTGTTCAGATAGAAACCCAATCACTTCTTTATTGCAAAATGACTTTAAAAGATTGCTCCCTCCCCAAAACACTTAGTGGAGGTCTTCCTAAGTGCTGGCAGGGGCCTTCCTCACTCCTCCACCAAGAGGTAGCACAGCAACTTGACCAATTCCAGCAGACAGCTCTGACTGAGAAAATCAARGTGAAAATTTTCTAACATTTGCTGCAATATATAGTCTTAAAATAGTGTGCAAGCCCTTTTAAAAGCACTGCTGCAAGCATAGAGAAGTTTTTATTTCTTAAGAAAAAAAATCAAATGGGCTTTAAGAATATGTGAAACTGTTGCCTTTCTTTTCATCCTGTGTMCCTACATACTGTTCATCTACAGTAGTTATTTTCCTCATGTAAACTTGTCTTTCCTGTCCTTGGAGGAAACCTCCCAACTCCATCAGGCTCCAAAAAGCATCAGATGAGGCACCTGACAATTGGACCAATTTACTTGCTAACTGATAAACTCAGTACTGTTACCAGATATTTCAAGATTTGTAGCATAGCAAGATTTCATCTCTATAAATTAAGCTTGCAAAAAGRTATAAATCTATTTTCTGTATCAGCCAAAGGCCTCCCACATTGCATCTCACCTCTACACAGCCAGTGCATCACAGGTACTAGTGAGCGCTCTCCAYTGTACAAGCTCCATGCTCTTTGAGGTCAATCCTAAAGTCTGCATTATAACCAAGTTCATGAGAACAAAGGAGACTTAGAGGTGATATAATGATAACATTATAAGCAGGGACCAAAAGAAGGAAAAGGTGGAGATAGAAACAGAGAATGAACAGAGTCAGGCTGCAAAGAAAAACAGGGGTGTGAAAGCTGGCATATCTCAGCACAGAGACAAGATGGACAAAGCAGAAGACAGAAAATGACTTTCAGCCCAACAAGGGCTATTTCCTGTACTGAGAGCACCAGAACAGCACCTTACTATAATTTATACACTGGTAAGTATACAAAAGCCAAGATGCTCCAAGTTGGACATGTAGCACAAACATGTTTCTCTACCTTGCATCCATATTTCAGACARTCATTCTCTTCCTTAAGTGCTATAAAAACACAGAATAAGTTTGYTTTAAATATACTTAAAGAAACAAGATTGCTTAGATAACCTGTTTGCCATGGATATATAACCAATATTTATGTCTAAATCTTTAGCAAGGAGAGGTATAAGGATGCCAAGTTCAAATGAGTTTACTTTTCAAGTTCAAGTTTAACTTGAATGAGTTTACTTGAGTTTACCCTTAACACTGTCACCCTCGACAGTGGGGGTGACAGAGCCCTGGAACAGGCTGCCCAGAGAGGTGGTGGAGTCTCCTTCTCTGGAGATCTTCCAAACTTGCCTGGATGCCACCCTGTGCCACATGCTCTAGGGGACCCTGTGTGTGCAGGGGGGTTGGACTAGATGACCTCTACAGGTCCCTTCCAGCCTCCATGAGTCCATGATTAGTGCAAAATTTAACAACATTTGGTAAACATTTAGTCACAACACTTGCCAATTGCCTTCTGGACTGTGCACCAGACACACACAAAAGTGACATCAAAAGGACTTCGAGAAAAGAAAAACATCCGTGAAAAACATAACTACTACTGACAATAAGCTTTTAGTCTTTTTCATTAGCTGATGGCTTTTTCCTTTCCTCCTGTCATCTGTGTTTTCTATCTGATTCCTCTGTGTGACATTTTTGTCCTGTTTCTTTCCTCATTTCTCTTTTTTCCCCCCCACTCAGTCTTTCTTGTTAGTGCTCTCTGCTCCCATCCTCTCCTATTTTTAGTCACCTTGTTCCTGTGCCTCTCAACCATCACTTGGACTCAGCAAGATAGCAAAACTGTCTCACACAAGAAAAGTGCTGAAAGRAAGGAACATTTTTCTCCCCTTGCCAGCCTTTCCAAATGAATCCAAAGCTCTTCTAAATGAAAGGACATTTAGATATTTGTTGAGGTCCTCTAGCTTAACAGTAAAAATCATCATCTATCTGCTACTTAAGCAGTAATACTGTTCAGAACTCTAATCATTCCCTCGGACTCTGCTTGTAACAGTAGAAAAAGTAGTATTTTCTAAAACTTTGCATATAAATAACTGCTTATAGTCAGTATATACAGCTAAAAGGTACTGTATATGGGTGCTAAAGATTAGCCTGACTTTTTCAGAGCATATTCTTACCATTTCCTATTGCAGATACYAATTCAAAAGAATATAAACACAAATGCTAAAAATTACTTCATTCCTCTTGGTGAGCATTGGCATCTAGTCCAGCTTTGTGYTGGCTCAAAAACAGTGACCAAACAGGAGGGCATCACAAAAGAGGGACTTTAGGGGCTATAATATWCTACTGGTAATGTTGGCCATCTCTTGATTTTGTGTAATACGCAGTTCAAAATAGAAACATTTCTCTAACAAAAGCTTTCATGAATTCACCTGGAAGTAGGTTCAGGAGATGAAGAGGGCCTAGGTCAAGAGGTCAAACCTAGCTGCACTACATAACACAGAAGAAGCTAAGCTTTTCAAAAACCCTTTCATCCATCTCAAAACTGCTTTCCACACAGAAGGTTTCCAGCTGGCTTAGGAAGTCAGAGTCTGGTAGGACTATCTAATACCAAGTACTTTTATATTTCTCAAAAGTTTACGTTATCAAGATTTTTATTTTTAATATTTATGTCACTCCTACTAAGCAGGGTTTGGAAAGTGCTGGAATCCCTTTACATATGTACTCATTTAACTGACTGAAAACAGTTTCTGTTCTCAGAGTTTACAACACAAGACAGAGCAGATGGGATGAAGCAAGCCACTAGACAGGAAATGGGGCTAGGAAAAGTACAAGCTCTTTAGCATATCCTAACTTAGCAATTAATTTTTCTAACTATTTTCAGATAAATATCTTCTGTATGATAACTTATTTGGAGAAGCAGGTCACACTTTATATTCAGTGACTGTCATACATCAAAGACCTGAGAAAACCATCTTTACATAGGATGTAAATATTTAGGCACTCTAATATGTCAAGAAAATTGCCTTTTAAATGTGATCTTAAGTTGGCATCTATGTTTATTAYAAAGTATACACGAATGATGTGGACTAACACTGTACTTCTAGAAATTTATCTCTGAAATCTCTGAAATTAAGGAACAATGAACTCATTTAAAAGAAAATAAAGGCTGCAAACTATTGCTGCTCTCCTCCAGAAAACAAAGCTATTTAAGAGTTCAGAGGTGCTCACAATATAATCAACAGTCATTCTTATCTATAGATGTTTCTTGGCAACTAATAAACTGATGTCAACAGATTATGTCAAATTAAGTGAAGATGGTTTAACATCTGTTTAGAAGACACATACAAAAGGACAATAAGTCACTAAAATCCTCAAAAACCTGGAAGTTGTTACAGTATCTGCTGTAAAAGGAAATTCAAGTGACCGAATAAAAATAACATGAAAAATATCATTCAGAAATGGTTTGCAAAATATAACCTTTCAAGTACAACAAATACATATCCTTTGTTACATTTCCCACATCTTTGATAAAAATATCCAAGAAATCATCATACAGAAATATTCACAATATCCAAAGTAATGTCTTCCAGAACATGCACATTCTCCGTGACCMAATACTTCCCCATTTTCATAAAAGAATGTGCATCACTATTTCCAGATTCCTCAGTCATAATGCGTGCATTTTAGTAGAAATTCAATTAAATAATTCAAGGTAAGAAATAMGTTTCCAAGTATTAGATAACAGGACCATACATACATAGACATTCTTTACTGAGAAACAAGGCCAAACACSTCTCTTCCCCTTCCTGCATTGCTTGAAGGATGTCACACTACATCACATTCAGTTAAATCAGTTTAAATTGAAAAATTAGCAATTGAAACATAAGTAGAGCCAAAAACTTCTCCACACAACTCAAATTTTCAYTGCCTCACAATTCTCTCCAGCCAGTGCTTAGCGGAGTCCTGGAAGAGGGATGTGGATGATCTTTAGCTCTCTCCTCTCCAGAGAGCTGACCTTTGATACTTSTGCTCACATCCCCTTCCAGCTTGCCACAGCTGAGATGCAGTTGCAGTGACAATAGGAAACCTGGGAGGACACAAACCACCCACCCTGTGCTCCTGGCTGGATCCACCTCTAACCCAGGGGGCCCTGAGCAGGCTCCTCATCTCCTCTCTTCCTTACTCCATTCCATCTACCTCTGATGTGGACACCAGCAATCATGTCTTGGACTCCAGTCACATCACTACTTGCTCTATTAAAAAGATTTTCAACTTTGACCTGCAAGAAGTGTTTATTCTGCAAGTTTAATTATAGAAAGAAGGAAACAATGTGTTGCTAAAACCATAYAGAAATGCTAATTAGACATTTCTCTTTTTGGCACATATAATGCCAGCTTTTTCTCAAAACAAGCCTTCTCTCACTGTCCCACATGCACACTGGATGGGAGCTTTTCCAGTTTTGACAGTCTTTTTATAGATAGAAATAATATTTTCATTCTCTGAAGCTTGACAGGAATATTACTCCAACCTAGTAAAAATTAAGTGTCTTTAAGCAGTAGCAACCATTGAATAAGCAGAAGAATCTGAGGTTGTTCCAGTTCTGCCAGATCGGTCACTGCAGAGGAGCAGGGCACATGCTGCTCAGTATACTTTTCAAATTAATTATATGAGGTGCCATAGCTCCTTCTTGCAAAATACATTTGTTTTCATTCATCTAAGATACAAATTGCCAATTTCAGTAGCATACCAGATCTTGAGCTTAACTGACAAGGCTGTGAAAAATACAATTATATGAGGCTGTTAAAAATAAAGTGGCAGGAACTGTCGTGTTTATTCATCATGCACACAGAAGCCTGCGCACAATTCCATTAAAACATGAAGACTTTATGGACAGAYATTGACAGAAGTATTTTCAGGTGTTTAACAGATCCAGATTATGCCTTGATCACCAAAGCACAGCAAGAATGAAAAAAACATATCCAAGTAGACTAAGATCTCTTCTCCAGAAGGATTATAACAAAGTTTTCTTCTTTATCTGAATGATTTTTACCTTGAAGTGGCAAGAAGCACCCTGTTCATCTTAAATRGTAACTGTAGGAAATACAGTCTGAGATATCTTTAAAAATTCACATCTCTATCCCCAGAAAAATCATGCAAAAACATATACTGGGAAGAATAAAAAGCAAATGGAGAACCCACATAAAAAAGCTACTGATGTTCAAAAGTACTTAAAAGGCTTGGAAAATTTTCCTTGATTTCCCCTCCTTTTTTCCTTCTAGCAGCTGCAGCCCAAGGAAGAGGGCAGGACCTTCACAAAATGAGCAACCTCATAACTGTTAAAGCTCTTTACAAAGGCACAACCTCTCACTTGCAAGAAAGGTACCTGAGGGAAAGATGAACTGCACTTTCTCTCCTACTCCCAGGACACAGACAAGGCTTTTTCCAGCCACCAGAGGAAGCTGAACTTCCTGGTCTCTGAAACTGGAAACCTGGACCTCAACATAGGAACTTGGTCTCACACTCTTCCCTGTATTGAAAACTACAGGAAAAAGTCATTTGTTTATTTAAAGATATTAAAATACAAAAAGACTCAGTTAACAGAATCACACYTACATACATACTCATGTATAGAGAGAAATATAAAAGACTGGAATGTAATAAGGAGTGAAGATTCAAGATGAAAAATTAACATACAGAYGCACTTTATCTTCAACTAAAACCTTGCTAACTTTTTGGAAACACAACTGGAAACCAAAATAAGCTTGTATGATTTTGGATTTTCTTTAAACACCTTATTCTTAGGTTAGATTTGCAACCTGAGAGTTGCCTGGGAAACACAGTAGGTTTGCTTGTTGTCTCTCCAAAGCTAAATAGAGTCAGTAATTTGCACTGAATTTTGTGTTTTCCTTCTCCCTTGAAACAGTAACCTAAAATGAAACAAAAGGAGTTGAGAAGTCAAACTGAAGAAAGTTTAACCTCAGAACCTCAGACCTCAAATAGAATTTTTTCCAAGAGTGTAACATATTGGATAATATCTATCACTAACATCAGCTGGAGAGAAAAATAGATACACTTACTGTGTGGCTAATAGCAACTCTTAATTGCTGTCATAGACCTGTCCCTTTAGGGAACAAAAAATTCCCTGTTTCCCCTACTGATGGCTTAAAAGTCTCAAAAGTTGCAGAATAATAATACTGCATACCACCATGCAGTCACAGTTTTAAGTCTAACACGACTATGAGCTGGACAGAAGGGTCCCTACTGTGGCAGAGGCCTCATGTGGAACGTCATGGCAAATCCCTACTGTCTCAGGCAGGGGACGAAACTTTAGCACAAGYCCAATGTACTTCATAACTACCTTTCTTTTACCCCCCCAACTGCCCAGGGTCAGAGCAAGCACAGTGCAAACCCAGCACAGTCATCCATTGACTTCACTCACCAGCTGCTTTTGAGGTTGAAAGCTGCCCATCCCTCTTTTAATAGGAGAAGGGGCAACTCATCATAGAAGAGCATATTTGTATCCTTAACATCTATCCCTAACGTCATGGCAATATTTTAGAGCATTCTTTTCTACAGAAGTGCTAGACTGAAGTCTTAACATATCTTACCATGTTGGCAAACGCCCATAGAAATGAATTCAAATGTTGCTCAAAGTCACTGGAAGACAACGACGTCTGAAGAGCTTTGGACTTCATTTTGGTTCTGATGCTGCTACAGATACTTTAGTACCTCTCAAAATTAAGTTCCAACAAACTCCCATCAAGGAGTAGAAATTTAACACACATTCAGCCACCCCAACCATACAACATTTTTTTCCCCTCCATTGCTTAGCACAGCCTATACAAACACAGGCTCACACAACTTGGTTGACACAAAAATAATAAGACTGAAAAATTCAAAATGTGGAAGATGTCACAGATCAAGGCTGTCAGCACAAGGCTTGCCTCATGCAGTCAAGAAAGTGGAACAATATATCATCTCATCTCCTCCCTGCTCTGTCCTCATGCCACAGGCCATTTAAGCAGAGCATTGAGGTGCCTCCATCCCACTTCAACTCAAAAGCCACCTGCACTTTGAGAATATCACTTGTATCATATTCATCCCTCCAGTCATCATGTGATTCTCCCATCAGCTTTTTTTTTTTCTCCTTAATTTGTCCCACCAAACTTCTTCCCCCTCACAGGGCTTGAAGGCATCCTGCCTSGTGACAGTAGAGACCTCGCTGACATCATGTCTACATTAGAAAGTTGACGCAGATCTGGAAGAAGAATTGGATCCCTAATTCGACACAAGGCATATTTCATATCCACAGTTTCCCTTTTGAASAAAGTAGTTATGTGACCCAATGAGGTCACATACTTCTTGATATGAAATCTGCAGTCCTGTATGGAGTTTCTTTTTATTAATAGTAGACATTTCCCAAGTGCTCATTGGACTAAAAGGGAGTCCCCTGGCAGACTCCAGCAAATGCAGCATTGTTTTCATGCATTTATTATTTTGCTGTGTTCTGCTATTAAAAAAAAAAATACACGCAGCCATCACTATCACACCACAATAAGCTAGCTGGTACTCCCAGATCCACGACCTGTCTGGAGGAGCAAAGAAGGAAGAGCAGTTTTCATATCATTAATATTGACAACAAGAGGTCTGGGATGAAAAGTGATCTCAAAAAGTACTAAAATCTTGCCAARACTGTCACACAGAAACCTCCAACTCATTTTCTATAAGAACATTTACATGCTTGAAAGGAACTAGGTCAATATTATCTTACAATTCCAGTTCCATTTCATTCTCAAATACRTCTGTCACCAGTAATGTGTCTCTTCTTGTGTTCCTGTCATGCCTCCCATTCCAGCCTTATCAGAAAAYCCTTCTCCCACTCTTCAATTTAATGACTTTTTCCTCTGTCACTCACACCTTGCACACTCTCCAGTAGTCCTCAAACAACAACCCCATTCTCCAACTTATTCTTTAGGGTCCTCAACAAAAATATCAACACAAGGAGAATAGATCACAGATTTATGATTTTCCTCAGTTATATCTGTTTATTAGATTTGAGAAAGCATGCACTAAATAAAGCCCATATATCATGGCAAAAGTTCATAAGTAAATGTCCTGAGAAAAATCTCAGCTTGAATATTCATATCAATCTCTGATGCTCCAATAGTCTTTACTTATATATTCTAAATAGCAGTATTGATTGCTCAAAATGTTTCAATTCTTAATCATAATAAGACTGAAACAAGATTATTCTTTACAAAGGGTATGTTTTTCAAMTATCTGGAAAGTGTTGATTTTAAGAGGCATGTACAATCTGTCCCTAGGGTCCCCACACTCTCAGTGATTATATGCTTGCAGTAAGTTAGTCCATAATCACTGTGTTTTCATGTAGAAAATCTGAAAATGACATTCATTTGCTCCAGTGTGGGTGGTGAAGCCTTATTTAAAGTTACATGTGAGGGGGGAACAGTAGGCAGAAAAACCATCACATGCACACAGCATTCACCACTCGGATATTGATTCCCAGGGAACTGGCAGTGGATAAGAGGTTTATGCCAAATTGAGGCAGACAATTTTCTATTTTCTATCATGTCTTTACATAATTTTAATAACTAGTTTTGAAACAAAATGAATATTTTCTTCCCACCTTTTGTAAAATGACACATTTATAGATGATCAAATACTTAAAAATCCACATCCCAATTCTGAATTTTGACATGTCAATTGCCTCAAACACTTACAAAAAACAAGTTGCTTATCTTTTTGTTGGAAAAAAGGAAATATCATCACCTAASTATTGGTCAGTCCATTTATTCCCCCTGTTCAGGTAAGGTAAAGAGTCTACTTGATAAGAACYAAGTTATAAGAAAAGTGAACAGGTAGAAACACTTAAAAGAAATTAAGTGGTGTGCCACTCAGACCTCCAGAACRTTTTAAATGAAGATCTTCTCAGTTAAGTTGTTTCCAGATAATAGAATGAGCTTGTATTGCGTGTCTCTTAATTCATTCACACCTTGGTCATGCAATTCTTATAACAACCTCAGTTCACAGATTCATTGGAGAGTACTTAAACATAGCCTTAAYGCAGTTAGACATTCAAAAGTTAGCAGGCACCAAGCAAAGGCTGTGCTTTTGGGTTTGTGGTCCTGGTTGCCTGTCATCTTTGTGCTCCCACTTCCACTCCCCCAAGACATAAAAACAGCCATCTACCTCTGTGTAGCTTCTCGGCCTGCTCCCGGTGTATGACACTGAAGCTGCGCTCACTTTTATTTCATTTGCTATAAACTGCACAGAATTTGTTAACCCTTAAAAAGAACATTTTCAGAAAYACAGGGGTCTACACTCTAATAGCATTTCCACGGGTTCAGTTTTCTTCCCATTCATTTCCTAACCGAGCATCTTGCATCAAATATACTTTACCTACATATAAAAGGTAAATGGTTAGAAATACTGACTTATGTCCATATACTGTAAAAAGAAGGCATATTCTACTAAAAACAAAGTGTCTTATCTACAGTCCAAAAATWTTCAGCTTTAATACTGGTTTTCATAGCACTGCCTGCCTCATTGCTACCACATTTCYATTGTAGTGCCCTCCACGTGAGTGAGCATATGGAAGTGCACAGCAGGAAACACCCAGTAAAGCTTAGGTTACAGCATAACATGTTGACACACATTTATTGTTATGAACAATACCATAAACACATCAAAAGAATTTATCTAAAGACAATTTTTACTCAACTGCTGCAGCCATTGCCTGAAGCAATGCCAGCTTGGGATCTCATCATATCCAGCACATTAAAGAAGGGGGACAGGCAAACTAAGTTGGAAACTATCCAAAGCCCAGGGTTCTGCTTGAAGGTGATTTAATAAACATCACCGTGTCCTCTAGGACAGCATAAAAATAATCTAAGCACAGCCTGAATCTTGGAATTTATTCTTCACCAAGAACTCCGTGGTCTTTGGGGATGGTATTTCCTAGAGGCAGGAGGTACTTACAAGCAAGTGAAGCAGCCCAAGTGAGAAGGAGCTAGGGAATACATGAATTACACCACATCACCTTTAATATCAAGGCATACCAGTCAACAGCATTCACAAGCAAGCTATATTTAAGCTTCAGAAGAAGGGCACATTTTAAATGTAAAAAAAGAAAAGAGACACAGAGCTAGAATATAGGAAATACAGGGTAAGGTGTTACATCTTCAAGTTATTTTCAGGCAAAAGAGTCAGAGTTTTCAAGAGTGCTGGGTATGCTTGACCTTCAAAGCTCAAACATTTCTTAAGATTCTTGGAATAAAAGCAATAAGATGAGAATGAGTTATGTTAAATGTAATTGGGAATAGCAGCAATGCTTCAGGATTCTCTTAAATCACCATCTTTTCATCCTTGCAATTGAGGGATCTGTCTTTTGCTTTGGTAGAAAAATTTCTATTTTATCCTTAATGACCCATTTTAAAGTAAGCCAAAATGAAGCTAGCAAATCAGTTTTATTTTTAATTCTTACTAAGTCCTATTGAAAATAGACACATGCACGTATATACAGGCAAAGGCACACAATCCTGAGGCAAATCTGAAAGACCAAGATATTGAGAAGAACCTTCTTCTAAACTCCAGATGTCAGTGTAATCACAGGAGAGATGTTTAAGGAAAAGTCCTTTGTATCTGACAGACAGAGCAGCATTTCTTTGGCAAGAAGCAGATGGTTCAATGCTGTGCACACTCCCCAGCATGATCACACTATGCAGAAAGGGAAATACAGCAAAACCCAAGGAAAATCCCTTAGTCATTCTATTAATGTTCAAATCTGCTACATGTTACAAATTTAGCAAAACTGAAATGAGAACCACCACTTTCCTTCCACAGATTGCTTCCAAAATTATCCTAGTACTCTAGGGGGGTTTTCCTGCTCCAATATGTGTTTGGCAACTACAAAAGACAGTCTCACTTCTTTAACTCTATTCTTATCATACATGGAACTAATCTTTCAGCCTCTGAAAGAAATCTGATCAGAGAGCAAGATTAATTGGATTAAGAGATATTTGAACAGAGATCATTGATCCAAAGATGTTTATAGGTTTATTGCTTTATGAGGTAAAAAAAACAAACTCAGTTTCAAACTGCATGAAGACAATAGGGGGATTTCCAAGTCTATTTTGTCTGAGTAGATTTTTCATTTTTTCAATTAATACTTCCAGAATGTATATCCATTCAGACTCCCATAACCTGAAAGTTGTGTTTAATCTAAGGCTTACAGTTTACTGTTCAGTTTTGAGGGTATAGAGGCAGAGGCAAGAGAGGTTTAGTCCTGTAGCAATGATAAGCATGATGAGGAGACAAACATTCATTCAGCACTGGGAGCTGCTAGAGTAGTAGTAAGAGCATATCCTTCTGTGAATGGTCATAATAATAAATTATATGTTATTTTTGTTATGATTAACTAAGCTACAGGCAATTTTATCAGCTATGATAAAATTCTGTCATACTCAATTTCTCATTCCTCTGGGCTTTTTAGTTTATTCTTGCTCTTGGAGGTACTTTGGCACCTAAATTCATTCCAATTTCAGCAGGAGTTGTAAGCAATATGCCTCTCAAATGGGCAATTTATTTTGAAATCCCGAAGTAAGATTGTCATGTTCTTTCCTTTTGTATCAGGACAATTTCTGAAGATTCAAAAACTGTAGAAACATACACATTCAAGCTAAACAATATCAAAATTATTTCAATTATATTACTGCTATTTTTCCTACAACAGGAGTTATCAGCCATTATGAAATATGATTAGGACTATTTAATGATATTTTTCCTTTAATTTTATAATCACATGTTTGGTTAAAAATCTTGGTTTTTTTTTTTTGCAGACAAGTTCCTTCTAAAATGTGATAACTTCTACTTACTTTTTCAAGTATGTAAGGGAACTAAGAAAAATGACAAATTTTCTACAGTTGTCAGCTTCAGTTCTAGGATAAACTTTTCCTTCACCCTAATGAAGCATATCAGCTTCAAGGTAGCAGGTTCCTGGGCAACAGGGTAGAAGACACTCAGCAAGTTTGCAGACAACCCTGAACAGTGGAGAGTACTCAAGAGGCTGGAAGGCAGACTGGTATTTTTAGCTGAAGAACTGGTCTAAGAAGTTTAGGTACTGAGTAGAAAATAGTACATTATTTAAACTGAACAAGTAAACTATGTTTAGCTTTATAATAGAGCACAGATATTTTGCATTGCATACTGCCCTCTCTTCCACCTTCAAACTTTACACGTGATCCAACCAGCTACAGGAACTCCTCTGGGCATCTTGTCCCTTCCAGCACCCTTGAGCTGAATTCAAGGTATTCCAATTGACATGAGGATCATAAGGGGTTTTTTTT
>PTEX01000238.1:57871-95667 GCA_003342815.1 Eudromia elegans | reverse complement strand
GGTGGAGGACATTGCACCAAAATGACAAGTTATATTTTTAAGTAATTGACAATATAAACTAGGCACCGCGTTCGTTGGGCATGTTTTGGATAACCAACATCAGACATATGCTACCAGAACTCATAAGATCCTCTCTCTAGGCTTTCCATTTACAGAAGTAGGTGTTTTCCTCACCATTCCTCATCCACTCATATATGCAGTACAACTTTATTAAGAAAATTCCATCTGCTCCCATCTTGAGCCTTTAGCCTAGCTCTTTTCCATGTCATCCAGCTAGTCTAGCTCTTTTCCATGACATCCAGCTTGACTCAATGTCCCATGTTCCTGATTCCCTTTCAGAACAGCAACCATAAATATATGTGCTGAAAAAAGTCTAAAAAAAAAATCAGAAAAAAAATCATTCTAAAATCTTTCTAACAGACTGAGAGCAAGCAGAGCTGTAGGATGTATTAATTAGCACCAGCTTGGTTCATTATATGCATTATAGACCAAAGGCAGACTCATACTTACTCCACAATTTCAGTCATGGGTTTGCCATGAATGCATGTCTCAGAGCGCAGCTTGAGAAGAATAAATGAAGCGCTAGCAGTCCTTGATGGCATTAAGTACAGCTCTATCCCAACTCCAATTGTAGTGTTTTCCTGCTTTCAGAGCATAAAGATGAACTAATCTGTGCAGAAATGGAATATTCTGACCTCAATTACAACTCCAGAAATTTTAATTTGCAATCTAGTGAAGCTATTTAACACCTTTGTCAACACCAAAACCAAATACATTATCAATAATATAGGAGGTGTTTGACTATATATAAAATGCCCCCAGTCACATATACACATATCAGACAGTCCTGTTGATTTAACACAGAAAATAAGCCACAAATTACCATGTGCAATTATCACTTCACTTAGCCAGAATTCACTGCAGAACTTGAAGCTGAGAAAGCCTAACTCTAGTTGATACAGCATAGCTCTGCTCTCCTAAAGGGAGCAGTCATTTCCCAAGGATACACAGATACTTCCTTTTCACCACTTGCATCTTTCTACTATTTTTAAGTCAGTGTTAAGAAAATATAATAATCTAAATTTAGGATCAAATCAGACATAGTCAATGTATCTCTTAAAATATAATGTAATAACATTAATAAAAGCTCCCATTTTTCTTTATCATGTCAGCCTGAACCGATAAGCAAAACAGTCTTTGGAGGGAAAAAGAAATTAGGGGATTAGTTCTATAATCCTTCGTAGAACATTGTTGCTCAGCAACTTCTTTATGAAGCTAGGAAGGTGACCCTGCTATCATAGCTCATCAAATTTCACTTAATGAGAACTCAGGAGGGCACTGGTGAGAAATATAGTATAGATGGATAACTGGAATGAATTCAATTGTACCAAGCTACACATTGTACTTAATTTTTCATCAAAGTTCTCAAAATATCAAACTAATTGAATAACACTAAGCAAGGCAAGTTTTATAGGCAGAGCATCTGTTTTCAGTATTTCTCAATTGAAATTGTACACTCAAACTTTCAGGTAAGAAGGACTTCCAGACATCAAGTGGTCTAGCAAGCAGAAATTAATTCATAGAGAAAAAAGTCAGAGCTTTTTTCAAACTTTGCTACAGGCACAGCACCACTAAGAGCTAGCAATGGTGTAAATCAATTAACTCATGGTACGCAGCTTGTGTATCAAGGACACCGTCCCATCCCCTCCGCTCAAAACACAGCCTATCACTTGGCTATCATCAGAACCAAGTTAACTGATGCAATTGTAAAAGCCATTCATTTCTAAGAAATGAAACTTTAATGAAGTATGTTACAAATAGAAGTATACCTTGGGCGTTGTAATTAAATGAGAAGATATTTTTGTGTCTAGTCTGGAAAAGCAAGAAATTCAAGTCTTCATAGTGCTAAAGGTGGTACAGGACAAGTTCACCAGCAGCTCCTATTAGGTTCAGTAGCACAGAGCAAAAAGGAATCAAAATTTTTCAGTGACCCTAGGAAAGTAACCCTTTGTCTTAGCCAAGTGATTTACTTTCTTTCCAACCCACAGAAATACTAGATCTAATTTCAGATGAAGCCTTTCATAACAACTTTAACAAAGATCTGAAAATGACCTGAAGATTCAGTAGACAAAATGAAATAGCTCCTACAAGTAGCTCAATACTTTGAATTACAAGCATTCTGGAAATATCTATCCCACTATGCAATCTGTGTATTTGAATAAAGAGCTAAAAATCCCATTTCATTTCTCTTATATCACAATAAATTAACATCCACTTGGACTGCAAACTTACACTTCCACTTTGTCCCCTACTTTCATATAATGGAAGTTAGTACTCATGATCTGATGCTACCTGAGCAATGTGGTAGCAATTCTAGACAGCTATCTACTTTAAAAGCTACTTTGGTTTTAGACAAAGTGATCTTTTAATTTCTCCAACAACATTATTTCCATAATTAACAGGACTTTCCATATGACAACTCCAATATAGAAATCTGTTATTGGAAATACAGCTTGGATTCTTTTGTTCAATTATTTTCCCAGACACAAAAAGGAAGTCAAGTCATTTTGCTCAAAGAAACAGAGAGATTGTATTAAAGAACAAGTCATTTTCTAAATATTTATCAGCCCTCATGGGCTGGACTGAATTTTAAACAGCGAGTGCTTTTGGTCAGTTTAAGAGTGGATTTGTGCAGTCAACAGCTACCATTCTGAAAGCACTTGAAAAATGCTGTTCTTTCAATAGCAACTTTTGTGATAAATATGCCAATTAATCACAGAAACCTGCAAATTAATCTTCAAGGTGATAGCATGCATAACTTATGATTGCTTAATAGACCTTTGACTCACTCCAGACAAGACTCCCTAAAGCCACTTCCCCATCCCATTCCCTCAAGAATAAGTTTGTGGTGTAGACAATGCTTTGATGGGAGAAAACTGGCTCTAGGGCCACAAGTGCCCTCCTCTGGATATCTAATGCTACTCCAGGTTACTCAACAAGTAGCACAGTTGACTTATTTGTGACTGTGTCTAAAGCATCCTGTGCTTAAGTGTTTTATGTCAAGTGTATCTGTCCCTTAAGCAAAAAGGAAAAGATTTATTGATCTGTAAATTTGTTAGTGCAGGCTACACAAACTAATGAACATCCACCAAATGATTTAAGAAGATACCACAGTATAATTTAGCAGAACTCTACTGTCATTTATAGCTAATTTCTCTGTGAATATATTGAACTAACTGAGAACAGGAGATTGCTCTCAAATCCTATTGTTTGAGAAGAATTTAGTTTCAGAGTGCACCTCCCTCTCCCAAGTTTAAAAATGTGTTTTTCCTCACACAGTTTTACAAACTATCTGTATATAAAAAAATTAGGACAAAAAACACCTTGAATATTTATAGAGAATTTATAATCTGCTCTAAAGAAGCTTATGTCCAAATTATGAGTTGTAAAAGCTTATACCTACTTCCCAATCCATGATGAGATAAAGATTCCCAATTCCCTGCTGTGCAGAACCTTCATAGCTTTGAAATGCATCAAAGCACATCTATAAATCAGTGTGCATCTAAATATGGATTTAAAATGTTTACTATAAGTTTAGGCACCTGCATTTGACGATCTGAACCTTTACTTTCACATACATTAAAGACAAAAATGGATACTGTGCATGGCAGCACAATTTGCATGTTAATGATTACACAGCTATCAGAAAGAATATCAGATAGATGTTTTATGTTCTATTCAGAGATGTATAGAAAGCTCTACAGAGGAGAGATACAAAATTAATTATTTGTGACCTGAAAAGTACTATTTGACTTTGGACTCTTAAGAGGAAGTCAGAAAGCTTTCCATTGCAATATGCAAGCCAAAAACAAGAATATATATGCAAACCAAACACTTTATTGGTTCAAGTTACTTTGTATAGTCCACATAGAATGCATCTTTCAAGAGAAAAATACCTCAGGCCATTTAAGAAACCCCAAAGTAATGATTTTTTCATTTGCACAGCATGACAACTACACACTGTTCAGACCCAGGCCAGCACACAACAGTCTCTCTCTCAGATATACTCATGCTAGAATGAAATCTACTGCCTGCTTCTGCTTTATAGAACAAGGTCAGGATCTAATTTGATGAACAAATTTAAGAAAAGAACATGAAAAGACAAGGCAAAGGGTGGAAATCAAACCTAGAATTTGATCACAGACTGTTCTAAGATCTGACATAAAATATAACGAGGAATTTCTAATTTCTCAGACTTTTTCCACTGAAAGCAAGAAAGTGAAGGAACAGCTTTTGCAACGCAGCTGCAGTACATCAACTGTTGGACTTCATTTTGCATACTACTTTGATTGATTTTATTTAACTCACTACCAGTTCATAGGTAGGAAAATCTCCTGGAGTTGATGGAAGAAGAAAGATCCAGAGCTGAAAGTTCAGGCAGAACTATCCGAAAACAAGATCTGGAATATAGCAAGAGACCATGCATTAAACAGCCATCCCATGCAAGAAACAAATGGCAATAGATACATTGTTTGTAGCACACTGGCTTTGGAAAGTTAACCAAAATTTTTGCAAATGAAGTATATACTAAAAACTAGTGCTATGTCACTACAGCCAGGAATATATTTCCAATTTTTTTTCCTATTAAAATTTGCCCAAGAAAGTGTATTATAGCCACTCTTCCAATTCACTTTTTGCAAACAATTTGGTCTAAGCCTGGAAATCCACATGAATATGACATGAATGACAAATGGTCTTTCTTTTCCTACCCTCACATTGATACTAATTTAGCCTAGTGCCTGCTGACAGGTGGAGMGCACCAAGCATGGATGATGCCAGAAAGCATCACAAGGCTCTAGCAGTTGGGGACATGACAGAAGGAAATGCCAACCCACAGTCCTCCCCAACCACGTGGAAGAAAACAAACGTTCTCATCCTTGCCCAACCCACAGCTTTCCCACCTTCAAATGCACAGGACCCACTGATCACAGCCAACATACAGGGTTTTTTTTAACCATCCCTATGTTTGGATGTTCTTTTAACAAATCTGCTAAGAGCTGCATATTATTATTGTTTTTTCTTCCCTCCAGACACACACAAGTTTGTGACTCAGCTCAAGGTTTTTTTTTTTTTCCCTCCTCCAGATTTTAACCTCTCTAGTTCTCCAAATTGGCTTTTATCAGTCTCTGTATTGCCTCATAGGACATCTTGCTCTGAAGCAGCTTGTTAATATGCTGGCTACATCATTTGCTAATCGCTAATGAAAATGTTTAGTTAGATCAGACATAAAATTGATCCCTGTGACACCTCACTACACACCTCTCACCTTTCACATCCCAGCTCAATATGCTGGTGCTTATCACTCCCTTTTGGTTATCATCTTTCAGCCAGCCTTCAATCCCTGTGATAGTCAACCTAGCTCTCATTAATGTTTCTGCAGGACTTTGCAAGCCACTATTTTATTAATTCCAGCTATCCTAAATAACTCATCAAGCTCTAAATACATTAAATTTCCTGCATTCCTTTATTTCCTTTGCCTGGTATTTTAATTAAATTACTTAAATATGTTTGCTTCACCTTCTTTCCTCTCTTTTTTTTTGCTAAATAAACTTGGGTGCTTGCAAAAGGGGTATTTGCTTCAGGATGTTGAGAAGACTTGAAAGTTAGAATTTTTACACACTGCTGACATTTCCAGAATTCTGCTTTTGATCACCAGTATATAGATATATTTTTAACTGGCACCTTCTCAATTCTCCATGGCTTTCCATAAAGGTTTGGATCCCAGAATGCATACGCTTAAAATAGCTCATCTACATTCAGAGCACCACAAATATTTTTACAGAAATGTCCTTACCTCTTTTGTACAGTTTTGAATCTTTGTTACACTACTTGCTTTTCTTATTCTTATTTTACAAATTTCTGGTTTTTTACTTCACTTTCCTCATATTAGGCACAAGTTCTCACTTAAAGAGCCTCAGAGAAAACATCTAAAAAAATCCTCCTGCACTCAGAGAGGGGAACTGAAAATAGTGATCTTGGCAATTCAGAAATTAATAGCATAATTGCACTTCTTCACTTTTAATATTTTCAGTGTAGAGAATACATGCTTCCACATTTTTATATCCTCACTTTTTTTGCATGTGGTATTCTCTGCATGCATTCTTGGTGTGTGCTCTGCAACTTACCAGTTTATAGATTTTTTTAAAGACCACTCCCCCTACTCCCCACATATTTTCCAGACAGGGCTGGGTAGGTAGAGATTTCCATGAGTTCTAGTTCTCGCACTCCACATCATTAAGTCTTTTCACTTTTTGATGCTTTTTAATTGAAAATATGCCAAATCATTAGTCAGCTTAAGATATGATTTTTCCCCTTTTTCTCTCGTAGTAGTACTTCGCAAACTTAAAAACCACCTCGAGTTGAGCTCTTAATCTAAATTCCCTGCTTCCTTGGTCAAGGAGTTATCCAAATACCATAATCTCTTTGATGAGGCACTCCTGCCCCCCTTCTCAGGGTCCCTTTGTAGTCAATCACCCTATATTATAGGGTCCTATAGTTTTCAGCTCCTCTACAGTTTAGTCATTTTTTAATTCTCACTTTTTCTGTCCTGTGAAGTACAACAGATGCCCGCTTCAGCTCTTCCTTTTTTGTGATTTCATACAGTCTGTGCCAAAATATTTCATTCCTGCCTCTCTCCAACCAACTAAAGCTCCTTAAATTTATTAAACTGCTGACCCTAAATATCAGTTTAATGTAAACGTTGTGGCTTATACATGACTAAGTGCTGCACTTATCTTGCAACTGAAAACCTAAAATCGCTCCATAACAAGATGCCCCATGTAAAATACATAACCTTCACTTTCTTGAATCAACAAGCAGCATGAACTGTCCTGTCCTACAGTTCAGCCCAATACTGGGCGCATTTCCATCACAAAATCCAAAAAAACCTTAGCCAAACTCCTCCTAGCCAGTCATTCAAGTGTTCGGTGCTGCACTTAACAGCAATAATAGTCTATTTCCTTCCTCTTTATGGTAAGAGTTTTTCATAAATGATCACTTAAACTTCACCTTTAAATGCACTAATACAGAGCACAAACCACACAACACAACTCTGAAGGAAAGGGCCCTTGCTGGACTTGTGTTTAGCCAAAGAGTAACTGCATTTTCAGAAGAGGTTCAAAAAAACTCGAGCTGTTTTATACAGCCTTTAGAAGCATCAAACATTTCAGGTAAAGATACATTCCTACTTAAGCACACAGTAAGCATCAGTTACCTGTGAGCAGTATCTTTAACTTTGCTGGGGGGAAAAAAATACTATCTTTGAATTTGCCAGTAAAATATATTTTCCAAACATAGAAAAATAACTTCTGTGCAACAAATATCATTCACATTTGCAAATAAGATTCATGCATATCCTTAAATAAGCTTTATTAACTACAGTTATACCTAATTTTATTTGCCAGCTTTCAGGGATTAGTATTCCCTGCCTGACACTGTAAAATTGATTCACTAGATAATATGCAACCAACACTGCAACAAAGATGTCTCTGAAAGGCAGAACTCAGGACAGAGGAGAATCCAACCACCTGGTAAGCAGCACGTGAAGAAATTCCCATCAGCAGATCCCTTTCTTCCTCAGTATGCAGTTGTAATATGTAATAATACAATCATCATTTAATAATTCATAAAAATGACACCAACTGTAGGATTTAAACTTCATCTTTTTAAGAAAATTCATCAGTGCTATAAATATACTGTAAGTTTCAACAAAAATGACACAAAGAACACACACACTCTGTTTCCTATAGGCAATAACACTAAAACTGGAGATAGGAGAAAAATATAAAATTACTTTCAGAGGGGAAAGAAAAAAGTTTTTATATCATGAACAAAATCTTGAATCCAAGCTCCCTAAAGAGCAGCTGTTTGATCAAAGATGGTCATCTGACAACCTTTATGATCAAGTGAGATGCACTTTCAGCTGGTTGAGAGCAGCGAGCACTGGCAGGTGCTTAAACACACATATCTCACATCACATACCTGCACAGGGCAGTCCAAGATAGCAGCGCGTCACAGACAAACCTGTGCCCCTCTGGAGTGGTAGCTAGAGCCACCGCCACCGGCCATCGGGAACAGCAGTAGACCCTGGCCTTCCAGTGCCAGAAACCAGCAGCTAGCTTGGTGCTAGTCATCTTAGTGCCTTCATTCAAGATGGCAAAAATACATTTCATTGCATGTATATTATGTCATTGCATGTATATTATGCAAGCAATTTAGCACAGAAGTTTGAAGRCAGGTGCAGAAATAGCTGGAAAGCAATTTTCAACATGGAAATAAGTGTGGAAGCTGACAGAAAGTGTAGAGATTTGGAAACACAAGAAGATTACAACATGCTAAAGCTGTGTCTCCACAGGCATCTTGTTTCTGGGGGTCTAAAACTAGATTAAACACTACCCTTTGGCAACATACTTCAAMACACACACACAGTACCAACTCACTCAACTGGAAGTCTGACCTAGCTCTAGAAATTTCCTTTAGTCTTTTAAGCCCAGCGTAGCTTCAGAAGCTCAGCTTGAATTTGGTGATCAAATCAACTGTTAACAGAAATTCATAGATTTGAATGGGGATTTTATTCAAGAGTGTTTCCTCTCAGAAGAGCTATATAGAGGTGCTACCAATAAATTACTGAAATGCAGACTTTATACACACTTYAAAATTACTCCTCCCTTATTTTCATTAGGTTTTTTCCTTCACATTTTCATCACAACTTGCCCATTCACCCAGCATTGACTATTTTTCATTTTAAACTGTTCTTATATGACCCCCTACACACACATTCACCTGCTGCTTTGCCTACTTTGCAATCCCTTTGGAGYAGGAAGTGTTCCCCTCTTTACCAGCAGCACCTAGAATACTGCAGGAGTTACTGAAATACATATTAATAAAGACAACATTAATAATAAACAAACCTACTTTCTCCCAGGTGTTCTTCAGAATGAGTTCACCCTCATGAGTTCATTAGCCCTTTACTAACATTCACCAATGAGCTGCCTAACTATTGAACTTAATAATTGACAAACATGTCCTTGGCTGCACATATTTAAGCATTAGTACAAAAAAAAAAAAATCAGGAAAGCAAGCCATATGCTGTCTATATGCATTTTATGTATACACAGGCACAAAGGCTCACYCTGTGCATTATCAGCCTATAAGCCTGTCTCACACCCAGGGAAGTTTTGGCCAGGAAAATCAGCAACACATAAGAGCAGTCATCTGTACTCACTGGTAAGAGGTTTAAAAAAGRAGACAACATCAAAAGGGCCTGAAACTTTCAAAATAATCAATAACAAGTAACATTACAGAGATTTCTATCTCTCACTATAACCAAARAAATAGCCAGAGTGATACACTTGTGAATTACCAGCCAGCAAGTGCAAGAAACTACTGTGCAGCCATATAACTTTTAACTGTATGGGCCAATGAAATAACAACATCGACATACACTAGAGGTTCAGTGCGCCCAGGGATATTTATTTTSCTTAGGAAAAATAAAATAGAAGATTTTTTTTTTTTTTTTAAAACATGAAAGGTCACTACTACCCATAGTATCTCTATGCAACATAAAAGCCCAGTCCAGTGCAGAAAGACAACACACTATTTATTAGAAAACTATTTCAATGCAGGTAAAGTAAGTACCTTGAAGACAAGAAGTATATTGAAGACTGTAATCTGTAAAGCTRGCTGCCATATTCAGCAAATAGTATCTGCAAGTTCAAAAAGAAGCTAGAAAAAATTCACAGAGACCAGRTACACAATAAAGATTAAAAGTTACAGGCAGGAACTTACCTTCCAACATCTTTGAAAGAGTACTTCAAAGACACTAACAAAGAACAACCTAAGAAAACCAAGTAGACYTAACTGCTTTTCTTAAATACCCCTTGCACTCAAGGCTGAGAAGCACTATGGTAAATGACCCCTGGCCCTGGCTCAGCTGCACATTCCTAAGTCCTGATGTTTGTAATTTGTTTCACCTGACAAATTAACATCTTCTGTTGCAAACGTGAAAACGCAATTGCAAGTAATTATTAATAAAGTCAATGATATACTTATCATGAGGAATGTTAACTCAGCCAAAGTAATACACAGTTCTTTAAAACAAAATTACAGTTAATTAATATGAGAAAAAAAAATAATCATGATTATGTGCTAGCTTTCAAAAACCTAAGACTGTAACATTCCTTGCATATTACCTTGTTTATCCCTTAATGGCGTTGTTGGCTATTGGAGGAGAGCAACTTTTGAAGTCTGGATATACACTAAACACTCATGCTGTAAAATATAATGGAAACACACCATCTCCCAAAGCATTTTTACCAAATAAAATGGAAGAAATGTAGGAGCCCATGCAACCTATTTATGGCAAGGCCRTATCTCTGAAGGAATCATTTGGAGCTGTTGCTGAGTTTTGAGGAGACCTCATGGAGGTTTATAGCATAACTAAAGTTAGCATGGTTTCTCTTTGGAAAGAATCCAACTAAACTTCTGTGCTCTTGATAACGCAGTGCAATGCTTTCTTACTCAGGGATGAGAAATATTTTCAAATGGATAATGACTTTCTGACTAGTGAAAAGAAAACACACAAAAATTATATTCAGATACAAATATCCSGTCTCTTATCTGGGCTAAAAATCAAAACAATAGGATTTGGTCYAGATTACCAACATTTCTCAGCTTTTCAGATCATTAATATGTGTCTTTCSTCATTTTCTGCAGTTCATTTTGTAGAAAATCTTTAATATTCATTTTCTCTGTGCCTATGGTTATAAGTAAAAGTACCACACATAAATGGTATGAGTAGCAAGTAGAGTTAGCAAGGACAGAAGACAAACCCTGTCACTTAAGGCACAAAAAGCCAGACCGTAGCCCAGGACTATGGAAATTTGCCCCATGTCAGCCTCTGACCAAGCAAGACTCTTTCTTTTTTCCTTCTCCGGTATAAAACACTCCAAAARCGTTAGAGATTCGATGGTGAACTTTATATCTTTTGATATATAATGCACAATTAATATTTTAAAAGTATTTCTGCCTACAGATAGTAGCGCAGTTCCACTCAAACACCAGCRGCTGATCATTCCTGGAACTAGAGGGTATAGGAGCCCTCTTCAAACCCTTCTCTCTTCTGACAGCCCTGGAATGGTTAGAAGTGGAAAACAGGAGACTTTGCATCATGAACCAACCCTGTAGAATGCAGGAGATAGATTACTCTCTTCCACTGATAATTTTATTCTCTTTTACAGGCTCTATATGTAACTAATTTCATTGTACTATTTTCAGGTATAATCACTAACTCTGGTAGAATTTTCAAGTCACGACCTTATGAGATAGGAAAGACACATTAAATATCCATTATTCATCCAGGCAAGCACCTAGAGGAAGCACCTAGAGGAAGTAGGACCTCGTGTCGTGAATGCAGTAGGTTTTATTTCATTACTCCAGATATACAAGAAGCTTTTGTAGATCATGAATTTTAACATGGAACCGTAGCAGAAATATATATCAGAGCTCAGAAATATACTAGTAGATCATAAGTAGCAATAGAAATTATGTCATGTCAGAAAGYTTCTGGCAAAATAGAATCTGTCACTGAGCTGGTAGGTTTGTCCTTGGCCCTGCAAACTGCAGTATTTCACACCAGTATATCCCACCAGAGAAAACCTTAAACAAGATACACACAGAATGAGATTCCAAGAAAAAGAGCAAAYATTTGATAAATCCTGAAAACTATCTGGAAAATGACTAGTCATTACTMGTGTCAGAATCAGGACAATCAAAATATGGAATATGGCATTTGATTGTGACATTTCTAAATTCACAACTGAAAAATGAAAAAGTAATGACATTTGAGACTGCTTGCTCTAATGAACAAAAGTGGTTTATTACAGTCCTATGCCACCTGGTTAGCAATTAGCAATTATAAATTATCAGAAATCACTGAGCCAATATATGATTATGATGAAGAACACAAACATGCATATTATCCATAATTAGACTTATAAAAGTTGAAATTGGCAGAGTCCTTAAATCATTCAACATTTGAAACCAATGGACAAGAAAACTATGCACCACATTGCTTGCACATGATGTCAKGCACCCAGGCAAATGGCAGCTCAGGCAAACATTGCAGGGGTTTTGCAAGAAACCCCRCTTAATTCTACCCCTACACTGAGATAAGAACACACCCATGTCTTTCAAGTATTTCAAGTGTTTCAAAACATTGCCAAAAGATGTATAGCACAGCAAACAGGCCAACACCCCTTTGAATTAAATAGATAGTCSTCATGTATAAAGATGTAGCCAATTACTACAAATTGCCTACTATGCATTAGTGGCTTTTAAGCATTCCTTTTCAGTATTTTTTTCTCTTCTGTAGGTGCTAATTTTATCTTCACATTCTAGTTCTTTTTGTGTGTTCTTATCTTTCAGCAATACTTAGTTAAATTCATTCATCAACATAGTTCACCTATGAGATGACATTATGCTGTTAGGAYAGTCATGCAGCAGTATTGCCAGTGTAATTGGCGAATGTCTTTAAAGCTAATCTGCTTTTCTGTCTGAATCTTTTTGACATGCAACCTATACGAAACACTTCAAGGTATCAATATATATTGCATTATTCAAAAAAACTTCCAAATCCTGGCAAAGTTTAAGGATTTATAAAAAGCTAAGTGCTTTGCTTCTGTCATTTCTGCAATGGGAAATGAGATTCTAAAAGTCCTGAGACTTTTGGCATTTTAAACGCAAAAATTGCCAGAAAAGTGTCTTATTTTCTGAGGTCCCAGGACTAGCCATGTATTCARCTGCTTCTCTCCAAAGAGCAACATTTCTTACCCAAAAAAAAAGCCCCACAGCATTAGTCCTTAGATGAGTAACAAACTCAAACAAGAAATAAACCCAACCTTATTCCTGTTGGATAGAAGGGAAAACTTTTACAGTGCGAGATCAGTCAAGCAGTGAACAAGCTGYCCAGACAGGTTGTGCAAGACCCGACCAGAAGGAGCCGGAGACCCAACGGAGCTGCCCCCTCTGATCTCTGCTGAGCAGGTGGCAGGGCGAGGAGGCCTCCTGAGCTCCCTGCCAGCCTGCATGATCCTCTGATCCTACGAATCAGTAACCATGAAAAGAAGAAATGCTGCTTTCTTTTTATTAATCTTTTATGCTTGTTCTATTTTCACCAAAATTTCAGCAGATACTTTGTGGTTTTATTTTCAGCAAATTGAAGAGCACAATGCCTACAACTCAGTTRTGGATAGTAGTAGGGTGTTCAACATATTCTGCTGTTTCCATATTTCACTGTCTCAGTGACAGCAATGTGTTTGGAGGAAATCTTTTTCTCTGCTTTACACCAAAAGTTAGGAGGCAGGCTGCAGTGTTGAACATAACCTGGCAATGACAGAGTCCTCCTGACAAGGTCACGACTGGTAGAAAGCGCAGGAATTATGCTAGTAGCCATCAATCTGGAACAAATCCAAAATAATCTAAATCGATCGGTCTTTTGTATTTGCAGTAACTCTACTGTGATACCTACCTAAATAAAGGCTTAATCTACCACCCACTGAAGGCTCGTCCTTCACAGCTTTAATCTGCCCCACATGCACTGGTGCTCCAGTAGCGATGCTGAGCTGGAAGCTGACGGACTCCTCTGGGAAGTGCCTCACCCCAGTCTGGCTCAGTGAGCACGCTACTGCCACCAGCAACCAGTGCTGCTGTTAAATGCCGTTCTACAGACACGCCACTTTATTGCCAAAATCTGCACAAAGCAGAAAAAAAGGGAGCCCTCAATATCTGAACTTCAAAATTGCACACTGTTTCAGCATCCAAGCTGCCACTTCATAAATCCAAAAGGGCTCCGTGATGAGCGTCTGCGTATAATCACAGCCCAAGTCAGATATATTACCGTAAATATGACAAGATAGATGATAAATGGGGTGTTGCGATGCAAGGATTTACAGTCACGATGTGAATACATTATGTACAGTGACAAGTTTCACAATTTATTCATCATTTTTGAAATACTATGAAAAATGTAGAGGCAYTTTAAAAATGAGGTGGTGGTAGGTGTATCACTGAGTAGTCAAAAGTATGTATTTATTGTGGGTTTTTGCACATTTTCACATCTTATTTTTGCTGCTTCCTTTAGGATTAAAATATAAGAACTAATTATTTAAATAGAGCATGTTATGTTTCTGGCCCACATCAAAAGAAATAGCAAGTTAGTAAAACACAAACTTACAAAAATCTTTAKTTTCACTAGACGTACTAAGTCGATCAATTTGAAATTATCCACAGTGCTGCCACAGAAAAGACTTCACTGAAAACAAGTTAGAGCTTGAGTTTTTGAGCTGATGGATGTGGGGTACAGCAGCATTATAATTCTCCACACAAAGTGAGCATTCATCAAGTTCTTTCATACTTTGCCACTTAGCTACTTTCAAAGAATGGAGATGTATGCTCTTAACATCTTTTTATAAAACACTGCCATTTAATGCCAGTCATTTTCTGCTCCAAATCTAACAAAAGACACCATAATGGAATGTCTCACCAATGCTTGAGCAAACTGAAAAGACGACAGCCCGCCTTCAGTAACAGGAGGCAGACAACAGATCATATTCTACTTTGAAAATTGCAGCAGGAATAATAACTGAACTCAATTGCCAAATCCAAAGTAACGTAATACATGCTAGCATTCTTGCTAAAAGGATTCCAGTCATTTTGCCAGTAGAGTTAGAGGCTTAAAATAAGYTGATAAACTAAAAGCAYCTTCCTTAAATTAGAAATAAATGCCATCAGAGTAAATCATTCTTGATTAGCTGGTYATTTATTATATGCTGACTCTTGAAAGATGAATGATAATGAATACGAGCTATTCAGTACCTTCTTAATTTTATCATTTACAAATCCATTCACTAAACTACAGCAAATTAGTTGAATGCAAAATTTTTGCAAAATTCTTCTTTTTTCTTTTTACTCATGCAAATATTATTGATTAAATTTATCTTCTTGGTTAAGGTAAGCTTATTTCATCAGCAGAATGGTGGGAAAAAATATCTTACCTCTCTTTTCATGACATATGTGTTATCTACCTACACCAACCTATCTAGTTTAATCACTTTTCCTCTTTTTCCTATATATTCTTTGTCTTCCTTAAGTGAAACTGTAGTTACTTATTCACAACCTAAAACCTATAGTTTCTAAATTAGGCAAGAATAGTTTCCTCCACTACAATGTGTAAATTAATCTCTAAATTAATTTAACTGGAGTAGTTATTGTAATCCTATACTTTAGTTTTCTTTCACRTTTTTTCCCAAGATATGTGAATCTTACACTTCTACAGAGCTTGACTCTGTGGCTGCTCAGGCATATGTTCCAGTGAATGTCTTGAGTTATGCAGCCAATGAACTGCTGACAAGAAAGTCAAACTGTTCCCTGTTAATCAAGTGTGTCTGCAGCTGCCTGGTTCATGCGGAGCTTCTGATGTTCCTGATATTCCAAAAAGCCAGTGGTGAAAGTTGGTCAAGATGTGATTTGGAAAAAAAAAATCATATATTCTCATACCTAGAAAAAGAGCTCCAAAACTGTGACTTTCTTGATTCTCTTGTCAATGACCTGCCTACAGTCTAAGAGACAGGGAATTATGCAAAAGTGAAAATACAAGAGTGTAAGAGATTGAGAAGCAAGATGTATCATTTGTGAAGTAWTCTTTATCATTGTTATTTGTCTAGTGCTAATGAATTATATGAGAAGAGTCAAGCAAAAACAAAAAAAAGCAGTAAAATGCAAGAATTATTTCAAAAAATTTGATGAACAGCTATCATAAAAAAGGTGTGTTGCATGTTGGGGGCCTGTGTTTTGTTTTAAAATTTCCCACTGTGTTAATGCACCTCAGAACTATTGAYTTTGTTTTGTCTTGATTCATTCTGTTCCAGATTCCTGCCAGAAKGAACAAAGTTATCAAACGCTTTGATTTGTAAAACATTTCAGCCAGAATTGGAAAGTTCAGTTATTTCTAATCTACAACTATATTAAATATATTAGAATGACTCAACAGARTGAAAGACAGGATCTTGCAATCTTTTTAAGTGAAAAGTTTCATCAATTGGCACTATAAAMCCAATATTGATATGACTATCAAACTCTAGAAGTTCATGGTCTTTTCTGGATCAGAAATCACAGTGACACTTTTGTATTGGAAAAGCTAAGAGATTAAATTACTGACATATTATCAACACAAAACAGTCAGAGAGATTAAAAAATAGAGTACTTCCTCTCTACAGGCGAAGAATATCTCTCATGTGCTAGGAACTTGGTGTTTTTTGAACTTGGATACGTACCACCAAAGTCCAGCTTAGTATCTGCAGCTATGGAAAGAAACAAACCAGTGGGCTCAGAAAAAAAATCTCAAGCAGATGATCAAAATTTCAAACACCTGGAAAATCACACTTAAGTAGCTAAAGGGGGCAGATTGCTTATGATAATGAGMCTGTTGATCAGTGCCTCTGTGAAGAAATATCTTGTTGGTTATGTTATGTCAAGGTTGATGCTCTCTCAAAGACATTCTAAGGTCTCCCGCAATTTCTATATCTCTGAAAGCAAGCCTCATCCTCAGGCCCAATAAGGCAGCATCCAAAGTTAAAGTAAGTTGACTCTGAGATCACCTTCTTCTGTAACAGGTAAGAATATGTATAGAAGGAGACTGATCCAGTATTTTGCCTTTCAGTGATACGGAAAGAATAACACCATGGAAAGAGGAAAATACATCAAGCTGCCATAAAGAAATTTACTCCAGACTCATGACTCATGACTAACAGAACTAGGTCTTCTCTTATATCCTCACTTAGAATTATCTACTTTTCATTCATCTGTAGCGAATAGAGGCCATTAATCAGAATTTCAGTCTTGTAGATTGCTTCAATATATGACTCCCATAAAAGAGGAACTGTGTTCTAAAAGATTCTTCCTCCTTTCTTTCCCTGATACCATCCTCTCACCATCTCAGGATGGAACATGTATTTGGCTTCCTGCTAAAGACTCTGTGTGCGTGTGATGTAATACATTTAATTCATAACCGTGAATTGTTCAAACCATTTCTTCCCTCACTCTTCTCCCTATTTTTTAGAAATGTGTTTCTAAAATTCATGCTCTGAGAAGGCTTCATGACCATGTGTATTGTCCTTTCTTAGGGCTTTAGCAGAACTGTCTGGAAAAAGTTGTCCTGGATCAAAATATGTGAAAAGGATCTGCTGACTTGCATGAGAGCAAATTACCTGCACAGGGACTTGGTCGGTCCTGGGACCTTCTTTTCTGCCTGTGTCTATAGGGGCAGAAAATTTAGAAAAGAGAGAATGTGTTAATTGGGTATGTGGTAAATGACACGTATATAGATAGTAGCAGTTCTGGTTTTAGAGAGGTAGGGGTACAGTGTGCCAACAAGAGCAGAATAAAATAAGTGAATGTGGAGGGTTGTTCTAGAGGCCAGTGCTGGCCCCTCATGAGAGACAGGGAAATGGTAGWCCCTTTTCCCTTGTTTCATTTGTTCAGAATTTTCACAGTTGTAAATTGGAGGCAATCTTAGACCTAAGCACTGTCTGAGTGTATTGCAATGGAGTATATGAAAATGCAATTTCTCAAGATAGTCTTACCACAGAAATCGACTTCCCTTTACAGTGGCAAAAATCAAAGAAGGCTGAAAACATTGTTCAAGAAAGTGAGAATAAACTGCTGAAGGAAGGTAATACAGTCCTAAGAAAACTGTAGGATTAGAAAGGCTTTCCTATGTTCAGAGTTTCAATTTGCTCTACTTTTTTGAAAGCCATTCAGCTGCATTTTCTCCTTTCAATACATTTTGACTAGAAATATAAATCAGTTGACAGAAATAACCTCAAGTGAGCTGAGGCTTGGATTTTATAGCAATATTGATAAAAGCAGTGGGCATTCCTGCCGGAACATTGGCATTTGGCCTGGAAGACAGTATTTTGAGAGATTTCTCAGATTCTTCATACATCTAAAGACATACTGTCATGCTACAAGTAATAAATAYGAAGAGAGGAGAGGAAGAAAGGGTTCTCCCCCTGGAAACTGCAAAATAACGTTTTTTGTTACAGCCTTCCAGGGCGGAACTTGCTGAATACTGTGTAAGCATCAGAGCCACAATAAGTTTCAAGGAGTGATATAARGGAAGATAAAGTAATGCCTTTATGGGCAATGCCTTTACGCCTCTCCAAGCAGTTCCTATCATGCACAAGACACTGTGGAGGGAAAAAAATAAAAAATAAAAAGAAAGTGTGGTGATATCTGGCATTAGTATAGCTGACAAGGCAGAGACTGAATCCTGCAGTCTGATGGCTGAAGTTGAGACATGCATAGAAGGGCCTAATTCTAAAAATCTGAAAGTACTTAAAACAAAAAGCCTGTACTTCGAATAGGATGTTTTTGCTTGGTTCTTTTTAAACTGTCTCTCTTCCTTTTAAATAATTCTGCGCTGGAATAGACATATTGACTAACCATATAAAATAGACCAGGAAGCAACTCAGAAAATCTATTGCTCCCTCCCAGGTCAGTATCAATGGCACCAAAATCGTTCTTTGTGTAGTCATTTTTAGAAAGCTGCAGTGGGGAAGGCTCCACAGGAGCTCTCTGCAGTTCCTCCCAGCTCTTAGCTATGGCAACAGAAAAAAAAGTTTCCTAATGTCCACAAACCTCTTGTTGCAACATCAGGTCATTGCTTCTTGTCAATAGATGAAGGCCAACCACAGGTCACGTTTCCTAGAGTGTTGGTCATTTGCTGGGCGTTTTGTTCAGCTGAGTCTCTTCAGCTGGTCGATATTTTATTGCAAGTGCATTAACCCAAACCAGGAAACCAGCCTATTCTTTTTTCCACATAACAAGACTGTTTGAGACTTAAACCTCTCCTCCTAACTTGGAAACACATCCCCATCTGTTTTCACTTCATAAAAAGAAATACATCATCTTACATGATTCTGAGATGATTCTTCCTAGCTTTCTTTGGCTGAACAGATATGCTAGAATTTTTCACTTTTCTGTGCTAAGGTATTARGTTCCATTTATTTTCTGCATTTTGGGAGCTTAATACAAATCCAATTGAAGTTAACATATTTTGGCTGCTACTGCAAGAAATAACATTAAACCTTCAATCAATAATGTCTATATTTTGCTATCTAATTAGAAGAATCAGAAATAAATAGAAATTCACATTTTAATTAAATGGRCATTTGCTGAGCATTTCTAACCAAAAGAAAACAATATTTTTCCTTAGGATTATCTAGAAAATATGTCTGGATGTTAAAGCAGCACAGTTTCAGGTAAAAATAAATTAAAAAAAAAACCCCACAGATTAGATGTTATTGAATAAGAAATCAGATTTATATGAAAAGAGAAAGAACAAGAGTACGAAAGAGCCTTGTCTCAATTGTCTAATATAAACATTTACATTTTGTGTAAGGATTAATGGATTAGGCTAATTTAGCATAAAGGAAAAATGGCTGTTTATGACCTAGTGTTAAAGAACACTAAATGACTTAATCTGGTTTTCTCTGAGGGCAAAGCTGTATTTAGTAAGGGTTTTAAGAGGTATGAACAGTCATTTTTATTTAATTTCATTAGGGCRGGAACTGTAACAAACTTTATGATTCTACACATATGTGTATAACCTAACCTTCAATGTGGCARCTGCACTCTCCTCTTTTTTACAGGAAGGAAAAATACTCTGTGACAACAGAAATTATGGTCAGACAATATGGTGAGATAATCTTCCCAATATCATGCTTGAATACAGTAACTGGATTCCTAATGATGAAGAGATGATATGTGAATGCCAATTAGCATATGAATTAGCAAACTCTCATGCTGAGCAAAAAAWTAACAAAGTGTTTGCAGGCCAGGTTTCAGGCTGGGCTTCATCTTTCAGGCTGCCTTCCGTCTACATCTTATCACTTCTCTGTGAGACAGCACTCAGGAAATGAAAGGCAAATATAATTTATATTGTGTTCGACAGAAAATTTACCAACACCTGCAATATTGCAGATATCTCTTCTTGTGTAAAAGAGAATTGTTGTAAGAATTCATAATTTTAAGACAAACAAGCTAATTTTGTCAGCAGGGTGGAACATTCAGTTTACCTTTGAGTTCTGTCTACATAATCCTTACATTTTATGCTGCATTTGTTGAATACAAAGTCTCGCTATGAGTCATACAATTAGTCTAGAAGAATCCATTTGAAATTCACATTGGTTTCAGCAAAATGGAAACAAAATGCAGTTTATTTATTACATTATTCTGGTGAATTGTTATATACGAAAGTACTGATAAAGGGTAAAAACAGCATACCAGAGAAAGCATCACTTAAAACAAATATGTGCAGGAAAAAACAAACTGAGTAGGAATTTTTGCAAGAATACAAACAATAGTATTTTCTAAAAGGAATAAATTTGGGAAATATACACAGCTGTGCACTTGGTGCTGTATTTTAATTCTAGCAAGGCATCAAGGATGTCAGTATCAAGACAGCTACACAAAAAAGATGGTCACTCTGTTGCTATTGCAGCACTATTTAGTTCCAGGGCTTTCCCAAATGAGCTATCCTGAATCTCTTTTTTTTTTTTTTTTAATCTAATACCAGTTTACTGAGAAATTAAAAAGGGACTGTATGTATGTGCTGCTCAAAGAGATTCCTAGTTTATACACCATTTCAGGATTGTGGAAAGCAGGGGAAAAAAGGTTTGGATAGACAGCTTATTTGTTCTGTAAAATTTAAAACAGACCTAATAAAATATAGAACAAATAAACTCCTGTCCTTCACAAATTAATGTTAAAGAGTTACACATAACATCTGAACATTCAGAAGAGGAAAAGCAGTAGTGATTTAGGCATAGCTGCTTGGGGAAAGAACAGTCTACTATTTCTCTTTAGGCCAGCTAATAATATGGAAAAAAATGGCTGGGAGTAAATACATGGCATATTCAATATTCTATTTTCTATATATTTCTATGTATCTTTTGGCATATTTCAATAAGTTGAATGTACCGACTTTTACCTCTTGGCCGTACACGTGGTACTGAGTCAGGGCTCAGCAGACCCTGCTGGAGTGGAYGGCTGAACCTTGAGCTGAAGAGCCAAATACCTGAAGTTTGAGGCTGTAACAAGGTGCCTGCACCAGTCACTGGCCCACACAGGACCTCACAACGCTCATGAACCCAAGGGTGACACTTGTAGACTTGAAGCAACAGCAAATAGAGACAGAGCTTTTTTCACTTCCTTGTGAAAAGATTCACCTTTCACTTTTTAAGTGGTATATACTCCAGTTTGTTTCAAATGACTAAGTGTAAATTATCTCTACATTTCACCTCACAGTTTAAAGTCATRTTGGTATTTATTTTGGCTCTCAATCTCCTTTTAATCTACTTTTTATGGACTATTATTTGTTCCGCACAAAACAATAAGATCATGAAAGTAATCCTCTATGTTCCTTCAAACAACCCATAAAATCTGTATTTAGKTAAGGTTTACTTATAATTGTATAGCAAGACACAGTTATTTCTTTCTTTTTTTTCCTGAAAATAAATTTAATGCCCTTTACTGGAAAGCAAATGATTTTCTGTAAAAAGAGAAAGGGAACCTCTTCACTGGGGCTCCTGAGAATATTGCTTTTCTACAGATTAGTTCAATGGTCCAGATAACAGTCCAGATAATAGTCCACTACCATGCACAGTATTTTTAATTGGGAAATTATTACAATTCCTAAATTATATGTTCAGGCAGAAAATGTAGTCCCCTGGATTTCTGCCTGGAATACTATTAACTTGTTAGATTCTAAAATAATTTTAAGTATTTCAAATTAAATTGAAAAAAAAAGTGATTAAGGGATGTCTAGGTACTTATTTTTGAAACCTTTGTGCAACAGAATTTCATTCAGACTCATCAAGAAGTTGAGGTTCGTAAGAAATGCAACGGCGTTCAAACCACGGTGCCTTTTGTATCCTAGATGCATCCCCCTGTGCGTGACGTGCTGCACCAYGGCACTGAGCTGACTTTGTGGTGGTCGCTGAGCCTGACTTTACATTTTCAGAAATGTCATACATCCTCTCCACAAAGACTTGGCCAAAATTGAGAAAGTTCAATGTCTGAAGGAGCCACTGGACTGTTCTCAATGTCATAGGCTTATTTCACTCATTTACCTTATTTACTTTTATGAAGCTGGCAACATAAGCATAATTAATGACTGTCTTAAGCACATCTCCTTGAAGGGCATTCTGTCTTAACCTGTAAACACCGTGGGACTGACAATTCATCACTTTCTGGCTATCTTTGCTCCAGCAGCTAATCACCTTCCCTTTTAAAAATCTGTGGCGTGACATGGATACGTTTGGGTTCATGCTCTGAATACGTATTATTATTATTATTATTATGCTCTTCTCTGCTAGATCTAAKCATCCAAAGTTACTCTACATTTTAGCAAGACCAACCTTAATTTTTTATTATTTTTACTGTTGAATTAAATAGGCYGACTTGTTTCAGACTTTGCTGAAGGTGTTTTATCAATGCTCTTGGGTTTCATGACACCTGAGCTTGTGCAGGTTTTAAAAAATAATTTTAAAAATAATTTTGCTCATTTACTTAAACCATAAAAGTAGCCATAGTAGATCAGACCAATAAGGCTTGTAACAGCAGTGCTGTGGGAGGACGCTCACGGATACAGTTTAAGGACAAGACTCATATTTAGGGATATTTTCTTCAATTTGCATTCCTGGAGAAGCAATAGTAATTCTTTACATCCTCTATTTGTTTCAGCTCTTGTTCATGAGAGGATTTTTATGCTTCATTGTTTGTATGTCTCTGGTGAGAGATCTCTCCTGAAGCATTTCAGGTGGGTCCATCAGACCTGAGGCTGCCCTACAGAGCACTGCCCCACACCAGAGAACCAGATGGTGAAGACAGGATTCCCAGGGCTGTGACTCTCCTCTGAACTCCTCCCTGGCTTTAAAAACGTGGTTTCTGGAACAGCCCGTGGTGTCACTTCCACCCAACACGGACACAAAATCGCCTGGCACCCTCTGCAGAGGAAGGGTTTATGGGTAGGGCTGCTTCAGCTTGGGAAGCATTTCAAGTGCAGTCATTGTCTCTTACAATAGATAAGGAAGATGAAAATTGTGATTAGCATGGAATAAAAGGCAAATTTGCACATGGTTAGAAATACTTACACGGACTACTAATGATCTTGCTGTCTTCCAACAATATGGCTATTAGAGAGCTGTTCAAAAACCTTCATACCGTATTCCAGCTTGATTATTTGTACAAGGGTGCAGTACAAGGCATAAATGATCTTTTTACATGTGAATGAAGACTTAGAGTTGGTTAGATTTTTTGGTTCCAGCATGGCTAAAATAACTTATATTATGACTTATATTATGACTTATATTATAATTAATACTCTACAATTATTTTGCCTGTAGAAAGAGTCTTACTGTGTTTCTTAGAACTATATGTATATATATCTCGCGCTCTACGTGGCATCTGCAGCAGCACACTCCTATATGGTAACTGCTGGTATAATTCTCACACACAGACTGTACATGCACTACCAGCACGGAGGGGGTTACATGTTTTGCTTGTTGGAAACTGAGAGGAGAAAGGATCCGTAAAATCCCTTTTCAGTGTTTTACAGACTGAAAGTTGCTCACTGCAAACAAGGAGAAAATTTTGATGGTGTGGCTACAAAAGCTGTGACATTGCCCCTCATTTCTATGCCTAGCCTACATTTTCTTACATCCCCTATAAGCAACAAGGAGCTATATCATATTACCTATGCATGATTTTCCAAGCTGAAACTGAACTAAGCCTGATCTTCTGAGATGAGACTAGCATCAGGGAGGAACATGCCCTTCACATTTGCTGCCACTCTCCTTATCCCCTGGCCCTGCTGCAGGACTTAGCCCCACACGCTGCCCTCGATCTGCACGTCCAGTAAACTTCCATGGCTGGTCATGAGGGTTACGGCGGAGAAAGCAGCTAGAGGGAGAGCACAGACCTGATTCCTGTGTCACAGCTCAAGGCAGAGGAATATTTTTCCCACCTATACGCATACCTAATTCTTCTGTTGTAATCATATTGCTATACATGTCTCGTATATATTTTTTAAGTCTGGAAAATTAAAATTCATCAAAAGTTACTAGCAACCTTTCCACACGTATAACTGAAACTAATGAGATTGTTCTGATGACTGCTCATAAAATCAGATGCAAACCAGCAGAGATTAAATGCTGCAACAACATACTTTTTAAAGCACCGTTGCCAAAAAGAAAATTTAAAAACTTTAAATACAGAAAAAATATATATAATACAGGCCTATAAAAGCTAAATACACACATGGCTCTGTATGTACACCTCTACACTTTCTAATGTACAAACAACCTAGAAGAGGGCTGAGGAATCAGAGAAAAAAGAATGGAATTCATAGAGAGGAAGGAAGGCTTTGGTGCAACTAATACAGCAAGGGATCTGCACAAACAGCCCATAAAAAATCTTTTTCTTAGGCTTCTTTTCAGAAGACTTACAAAAGGTCAAAAATCTAATTCAAGCAGAAGAGGTAAAAAGGCAATGGAATATAAAAAAAATTGAGTCAAAGATCTCATACCTTACCCCAGTTTACCTCCTTTTATGCATAACAGCAGTAATCTGACAAAGAAAACGTTTTCTTATTGCAGATTTGTAAAATAGCACATGATCTTTCCTTCTAACTGTACAGATAAAGCAGATGCCTCATGTGGATCTCACCTGCTACAGAGAAAGATAGGAATCAAATATAGTCCCAGAAGCAAACATTAAATTAAAAAAAGAAAAAAGAATAGAAGTTGCAGTGTATGAGTTTTGGCGTCACTCTCTCTGCAAAGTGAGGCTCATGGCTGCTGTGACTCGGGCACCCCAGGCAGCTCCTAACCTGGAGGCTCAGCCCTGTGCAGGGGCCATTCTGCTGCATTTTGTTGTCCAAGTGGGGGTAGGACCCTCCTGAAGGGAGCCCCTCAGAGCGCTCACGTTTGCTGTCCTGCTTTCCTTCAGTCAATGAGTAACTATCTCATCTTCCATTGCCCCATTTTTTCTCCTATGTGACTCAAAAGATGTAAAAATACTTTCTTTCTGAGGCTCACAGTTGAAGCAGATGACTAGAAACTAGTATTTTTTTAAAAGCTACCCTTATAAAACAAATAGAAATACTCTCTCTATCAGGCTATCCAATTATTTACCCACATACTGAATCTGATCACAGCATATTAYGGACAAAAATTTGTATTTCTAGGTGAAGTGCAGCCAAGAACATCAAGTGAAAGCGGGTCACTTCCTGCATCATCCACACGGCTTGGCTGCCACGAGGCACAAATCAAAATACAMATGGAGCTCAGAAGAGTCATTTTTAAAAGAAGAAAAAGTTAAATTCCTGAGATTAATTCCTTCACACAACCTTGCCAAAACTGTTGGCACTTGGTCAGAAACATCCATTTCCTCACGATCCAGGGCAGTACTCCCAAGAGCCCTGAGGTGACTTTACTGACACCAATATATTTTCCTCTCTGCTTTGTCCTTGGCCACTCTAAAAGTTAAATGCTATTGGTTTACATAACACAACACATAAAAATGGGAAAATCAGCTCGGTTTCTCACCTCTCAGGCCGCAGCCAATTTACATTGGCTAATCTGCAGCCTACCTTCTCAGCACAGCAACGTCCCTCTGCCAGCTGACGAAGATCCCAGCCACGCGTTTCAACACCGGCACAGGAAGCCCACGGTTTTGCATGGAGGACTATTTGTGCCTCTGCCATTCCCCAAAAAATTCACTTTTTCTACTCAATGACCAGTAGCAAGCATCTCCTATCCTCTAAAGAAATGTGTGCAAACAAAAGAATTTACAGTCGCACAGGACAGAGTGCAAAACAAGGCTGTAATGTATGCAAACTGCATCCCTGGGTGCGTATTTTTAGGTGCATACTGATTGACTTGTCTCAGTGTTTAAAATTAAGTTGCCTTTAGGCAGGCAGGTCTCTTTCAAGAACTCCTGGTGATGATATTATTAACCTTTGGTATTGAAATGCTGTTAGTAGCACCTGATTTATCCYGGCACACAGCATTGCCACCTCATTCCTAGCCCTGGTCTGTGAAAATTTACAACTTTGGGCCTTTCATTTGTTTGTTTTCAGACGAAGGCACCAATAAAAGCAAACTGCACATCAAACTGAGCCCGATGCAGTCTGTGTATGAGGGACGCATTACAATTTTGCCTCTCTTTTTAAAAGGTATGCTGTTCAGAAATATGCTTTTGCACMATATAAACTTCTTTTTTAATTCTCTCTGGAATAAAATACCAGAAATTAGACATACGTGTGGTTCTCCCTTCTTCTTTCTGCCCTCCCTGTAACATGCTCATAGAAGGTATTTTTTATGCAAAGGGGGATGGTGGGCATCATTAGCCTGCACTGTGACATGACTGGTACCACTCCAAGGACTCCAAGTSCAGGTATCCAGGCTCCCCTCGGTCCCCTCAGTCCCCAGGAGAGGAGACGTCGGGTCCCGCACCAGAGGCTCACAATTAGAGATCCATATGCAGGATTTCTTTGCCTTATTTGCATCTCTGCAGCCTTTTGCAACTACTACTGAGTAGGATTTTCATCCAGAAACCACATCAGTTSTAAGTCAGGAAGCCACAATCTTCTCAAAAAGTGTGGTCTGGCCCACTCGTGGTGGGTATGGCAGGAAAACATTTTTGACTTTACAGTTTCCAACTGTAGTAAACTGCATACCTGCTGGCAGCAAAAGTGATTGCTGTGTGCGGAGCAAAACTGCTAGTTTAAGTTCARTTCTGTTCTCTTGCTGCATTTTTTTTACTGTAAGAGTAAATTTTGATCTGTTTCCAGTGAATTCTTTCTCAAAGAACAGTTCTTTCTCTTTCTGGCATTAAAAGATGAATGGGTGAGGACCAGACCACACTACCAAGGTAAAGGAAACATAAAGGAAAATGGATCTTCAAGGAACTGGATCTGTTTGGAAATAAGTATTTAGCTTTCTCATATCAATATTTGGTTTGTAGTAAATTTTTTCCTTTTCTTGTAGTGAAGTTTCCCTGATCCTTGGCATTTACAAAAAAAACATTTAGACCTATGTATTTAAACCAGGCATCTAATGATAATAATAGTAATAATAATAAAAAGGGGAAAAAGTAAGCCATGATAAACTTYGGCAGCAAGCAGGCCATGAATGCACAAACACACTAGCCACTTGTGTCATGCCATGGATCCTTGTGCCAAATTCTGGAATAATGTGAACGGTGATGACTCGCCACTTACATCCTCTCTGGCAAACATATGTGCATATTTATATTGTGTATATATATATATACACACACACACACATACAGAAGTTACACTGAACACCCTGCTTCCCCAGGACTCCTTTTCCCCTCCACCAGCCCCTCTGCGAATTTACTGCCCTTGCGCTGCTGCTCATTCAGCTGCATGGCTCTCTCTGCTCCACTTTGGCATCCGTTTTAAAAGTACTCCTGTGCCCTAAAATGAGAATTCCTGGCACCTTACCATTGCTTGAACAGATAAAGAAAATCAAGTTGGCTAAGTGCAACTTGCTGGTGGGTGAGAAAAGGCTGCAGGAAAAGCACAGATTTTTATTATGCTAACTTCTGCTAGGCAGGCAGAGACACCCTCATTTGTTCCATGTTACTCTGTTGACTTCTTCCATCTGTCTTGCATCCCACCTGGCTCTCCTGTTCTGCTTCCTTCCTTATACTGTGCCTGGTTTTAAATGGCRAGAAGCATGTGAAGATGCAGGGAATATTTGCAAATTTATTCTATAGAAAATTTTGGCCTTGTGATAAATTATTAAAATAAGCATAACCTAAAAACGTAGATGAGTTTTATTATGTACATATACAATTAGAAATGTGATGATGGTGTCATAGACCTTTGTTCTAAAGAAAAAATAAAGCATCATTGTAAGACTATTGCTGAGTCTATTTATTTTCTTATTTTTAAGACCTGAGCTACRTGATTCACAGGTRAAAGACTGGTGCCTGCAGCTAGTAATCTCTGCTAGTCYCATTGGCTCTTTTCTTTTAAAGGGYGAGGCAGCAAAAGGGCGATTTGACATTATGAGAAATAGGATGGTACACCTTCAGAAGAGAAGAGGACAGGTTTTCTCTAAAATGATATCCCATAAAATATGGAACTACGGGATAACAGTCTACGCATGTTACTAGTGAGACCTAATATCTTCTCAAGTGCTTTCAAGTGTTGCGCACACACCTACTGCTTAGTTAATGGTAATATTAATGCAAAATACTTCTGTTATCATATTTCCAAAATATTACAAAAGAGACCATGGACAGGAAAGACCTCAGTGGTGCATGTGTAGCAGTGTAGACAGTTACACAACTAGTGCAATTCAGGTCACAACAAGCTCCGCGTATGGTCACTGTTCTCTCCTTTCTTATTGCACCACTCACCCTTCCCTATGGCTTGCAATCTTCTCGTATCACTTGGTGATTCTGCAGCAGTGTCGGCACGCGGGGTATCTCCATCACAAAATAACAGCACCGCAGTTCGCGCACATGCCCCACACCGAAACAAATTTCAGTCAATATAATCTATAATTCCTGACATGCCAGGTGCCAGGCTTCAGTGCAGCTCTCCCAGGCGCTTCCTCTTTGCTCCGTTCATTATGCTGCAGCTTACTGCCCACCGGATACATTCATTCATTGATCGGGCCCAGAAAAGTCCAAGTTCGATAGGACAGACAGCACCTTGGCACAGGGTGCCTTCTGTTTTGTAACTGTCAGCAAGATGCTGGAAATGTTGTCACAGGACACCTAGACACTCCTCACTTACCCATAATTTTATTAAGCAGTAGTGCAAGCGGTCTCGGTAGACTGAGTAGGTGACATATTTACATGAACAGTGAATATTATCCACCTCATCTAAATTAATACTGAATGAAATAGGGAGCTTAACTAGGCTGAGGTTGGTTCTCGACAGATAGATCATTTTCCAATCACACATTCACTTGCACTTCATAATGAGTTGGGGGAGAAACCAAGGGAATTGGGAGATCAGTCCTAAAAATAGTTCCTAGCTCCCCTGCAAGCAAGAACAGCTCACGGAAACCAGACTGCCAGCACTAGCATTGGAGAAACAGCACCTACTAACTAGCTTGTTAGTCTTYGAAGAATGATATTCCTTGGCCAACTTTTCTTGGGAAAATCTAAGAAAGCAGAACGAAGTAGGAAAATAATCTTCTTTGCATGAAGATTAAGTGGCAAAAAGAGCCTACCTGACAGACAGCTTTTGCATTCAGCTCATGCCTGCTCAGCTGCAGGAGTCATTGGGAAATGGCATGTAGAATAATTCTCACCTGGAGGATATCTATCTGAAAGAGTAGATGTCAACTTCTGAGCCCTGAAGGAAGTGACAGTCAATACCAACTTGTTCCTAGATATTTTTGCAACCACCTATTAAATTAGACGCTGCTAGGCATTATTGTGTTAGGACTAGAACCTATTGTCTCAGGAGAAATGAAATGGCAGTTAATTTTTAACAAATATATACATAGCAGGTACTGTGTCTGGAAGCCTAGTGCTGTACAAAACCTGTGTCCTGTTCGGCACCTCCCAATTAACTCGAGTTTTTGAAAGAGTGTTATACTAGAACTAAGGGTAGATGCCTTACATACCCCACAAACAGGAGTAATTCAGCTAAGCAATTTCTACAGAGTRTTTGCCATCTGTTGGTGATGACTCAAGCACAACAAAGCAGAGATGGAGCTTAGTCCCATGTTTTTGCCTTTTTTTTTCTCAACTCTTTGGAGATGCTTAGTATTTTGCTTTGATATGCTTTGGGGGAGTGTATTTTTATAGTGAGTGTCTCCTAGTTTGTCATCATTTAGAGTTAATGAATTTTCAAGTGACTGAAAGTAACTTAAAAATAAATGATGCCATAAGTTCCAGCTTTGGGGACAAGCAGTCTTCTTGGAAAAGACTCCAGTGCCTTTGCAATGTGCTCTTGAATGCTCTCTGCTGTATAGTGGGGCATAAATCACTCAACTTGCTTCTCCACACACATATTACCCAGGGAATGGGATTCACAACAGACAGCCTGCTCAGTGGGAAGACTGCTGAATTAGCCAAGACAAATTATCACCCAAAAAAAGGGTGCGTAGCACTGAAATGCTATGTATCTCTTCAAGCCTTGCAACCTTGACAGATAGGAGACTCTCTATTAGGYTGAAAATTGCATTCTTAAATGCTCTCATGCACTATGATGGCCAAGGAATCACTTTGAGCGCTGAAAATTGGCTTGCTCTTTTCTTCCAAACAGAAGGAACCCCTCCRAGCTGTGCTACAGTCACCTGTTTAGTGTTAAAACTATTTAAGTTTAAGCTACTAGGAGAAACTCTTTCCAGTTTAAGGGAAGACTTGACTACTTCTRCCTTGTCTGGCCGTTTATCGAGTGCAAGTCACTGTGGCTACTGCTCTGGGCCAAGCTCAGCACTTGCAAAGCTGGGGAGTCCGAGTGTCGTGGAGAAGCTCCCAGGAGAATTTAGCTTACGAATCTCCACATYTCTGTATCTTTAAACAGGATGAAGCCTATGAGGTTTTCTTCAGTCAGCTTGGGAAAYACGCAAGCAAATGTGTTAGACGGGACATGCCTAAGCACTGTGGCAAGGGAGCAGCAAGGGAGCAACCCATGGGCAGTTGGGTCCCTGGGGACGAGTAGGGTCTTTGCTGACCCTTCCCCAGGACTCTGTCCCTCTCCACTGTAGCACCTTCCTCATAGCAGAAAGAAAGAGAAAAATTTGAAGAAGTCCAAGGCTTTGAGTAGAGGGTTGTTGTGGCTCAGGTTCAGGGTCTCAATTCAGGCAGCTCTCTTCCTCCTCGATTTATAGAAAACTCCTGAAATTTTAAATTGCCTTTCAACTTTTGGCATCTCCGTTGAGCTATGTAAAAAATCATAACAACCTCTAAGGTAGCAMAGGCTCTATCGATTTTTTCTTTTAGTTTTGATTAAAATGCAATTTTAAGCCGAGCAAACATGAAACCTTCCTCTAACACAGTTCATTTATTTGGCACCGACGAGGTAAGGGGTAGAGCCAGTGATGGAGCATTTCGGCATGTGACAGAAAACTGCTTAGTATTACTGAGTAACTTCATACGGGAAGAATGCTACCTACAGTTTCAGCAGCTTATGGCATTTTTTTCTCAGCTACAGATCCCAACACACTTCAGTATATTTTGTACCTATCAGTCTGGTCATTTTATGATTGCAGCTTATAATGCACTGTCCATAAAGCTTTTACCGAATTAAAATCCATATAATTTGAAAGAGCTGCTGTGCCATGTACCTGCTGAGCTGGGGTAATCACACTGCTTTTGCTCCATGTGAAGTTTGTGGGGTTTTCCCTTTTCCTGAAGCCAACTCCAAATGCCTTGTTAACAATTTTGAATGGGGAATCTCAGGACCCACRTAACTGTAAAATACAATTATCTTCTTACCAGCCATAAAGGAAGATTTTTCAGCAGTGGCAGCCTCTGCTTACTAACCTTCTCGTTCTCCAGTCTCCAGAGATGAAGAAYAGGGAGGTGGAACCTACCAATTCCTGCCGGGATGAACCCAGGAGGCTGGATGCAACTGAGGAGGATGGCCAGAGGCCAGCGGCTTATCCCTGGGGCAATCTGCTGCCTGTGGCAATGACTTTTTATAGGTATCCAGGATGCACTTCTGCTGATAGAGCTGTACTGATCTAGCAAAACACTGCTAATTTGAAGTGGAAGTCCCACAGGAAAGGCACTCCATGCTTCTACAGCATTTTTCAAGCAGAGCAAATACRCAGGAGTTAAGCCACACAATCCCCCCTAGTGCAGGGAAGTATTATCCGGCGGTGCCAGAGGCRAAGTGCACACAGGGCTCTTCTCTCATTAAGGGTCTTGAACACGACAAGCTTTCTTTGCCTTGCTCAGCACCTCTGTAGATCTGCCCCTGTGTCTCTCACTGAGCCAGAAGACATCCTCTGCAGGAGGGAAACACGGAGCAACGTGTGGAGCTGGCARGCACACAGCAGCCTTCTTCGCCGAGCACGGTGCTGTTATGTAACAACCTGCTCAGATGCAGCAGCTTCAAATTAGCAAAGGATCCGGCGGCTTAGTAGATAAACGTCAACCTTGATTCCCGCGCCGCGAGGAACTGCAGCTCCACGAAGCCATCGCRTGCGCGTGCACCCAAGTCAGCATTAAGGAGCCTTCTGCAGACTCTTAAAATGTACCGAGTGTTTTAAGATGGAGACAAGTGTTTAACTTGCAAGCCATGCTCCCCAGGAAAGAGGGAAAAGAAAAGCGATTTCTCTGTGGAGAGGCCCCAGGAACTTCCATGTCAAAATGAGAAAAGACCCTATTTGCAACTCGGTGCTTTTTCATGTCTGGATCTTGGGTTTTGTCCTTTGGAATGATGGATCTTTAGAGGACAYGAAAGCAGCTAGGCTGGACATGGATTTACGAAGTTTACATAAAATAGCACAAGGTGAAGAGACTGTGCATGAAAAGTCTCTTGTGACTCTCCTGCCACAACCCTTCGCAAATAAACTTGCTCTTACCCTAGTCAGGAGCTTGGGAAAGCAATATCAATCTCCAAAAGGTCAAGAACCATACTGAGAAAGTAATATTGGGACTCCCAAGATGTTTTCCCACTAGGGTAATTTATCTTTGGAAGCTCCTAACATAAGATATACATTCCCTCAAAATCTTAATTTCAGATGTATAGAAACAACCTGGATTAAAGTAGTGTAACATGATAATCATTTAAGGAAGGAAAAAAAAAAAAAAAAGTGTTGCTAACCTGTATGTAAATCTCTTGCATCTATTTGTATAGGATAGAATACAGTAGCAGACACAAACACAACACTATTTATCCCCAAAGCCATGGAGAACAGGAAGATAGAGTGCTCTTTCCTTTTAACCAAACCTTCAGATTTTGATATATTTTCAATTTAAGGAGCACGGAGCTCAGCAGAGCTGCAGTGTCGAAAAGCTCAGCCACAGGTTAGCACAGTTTCTGGGCGGCGACAGCAGAGGGGTGAGTTCTGAAGTGGATCCTGGGCGCGCTGCTCTTGTCCTGACCTTTCCTCTGCCGCTGAACAGCTACATCCCATGCACAGAGCTCTCCGCAGCCTCCTCCCCTGCGTGGCTCGCTTTTGTACCTTGTGCTTTGGAGCCTGTGAGGGGACCTCACGACAAGAACACAGAGGAAAAAAAGGAAATTTGCATGTTTATTACTTTGAGACCATTTGGGCTTGACCTTTCATGAAGAATGGCTTAACGACTGAACTCCCCGAGTGTGAACGCAGAAGTTAATTTCCTTTATTGGGTATTGCTGATAGGGCCCTAGTAGGAGCTGACAGTTTGTCAGAGGGGTACCCGTGCAGAAGGGCAGGAAAGCGCAGGCTTTATATTAAAAAGCCAAATCCCTTAGTATCCACAGCAAGATGTCTGTATCCCAAGCTGGGACATGAACAARTGAAGGAGGTTGTGCTGGTTGTTATAGAGCACTATATTTTTCATTATGGAATGACTAACTTACAACAGAAATATAACAACCTAATTAGGCTCATCAAAAGTTCCCCAAATCAAGCATAAGTTACCCTTGACTCCCCCTAAAGAAAAAGAAAAATCCTGACAAAGCTCTTATGCATATTACTACTCCTCTTTGATTTAAATCGTGAAGTGATYTACAAGCCTGTTCTGTTTAAGACCACAAAACTATTGAATTAACAGTGTGTTTAAATTCCTGTGGTTTCCTTGTTTGAGTTTCTTGATTAAATATTTCATAAATTACATAAATCTATTGCACATTAGAAGWCTGTCTCATCACAAAACCTCATCTGTGGCCAGTTTCACACAGCTGTTAAGTAAGTAGTTACACTTCACCACAAAATGTAAAATTATAAACAGACTATAAACATTCTCTTGGGAACTGGACAAAGAAATTCAACTACTGTTTGCAAGATTATTCGGAAATAGTACACCGTGTTTAAGGGTTTGGGAGGTTATTAAATATAATTTCATGACACTTAAACAAACTGTTAAAAATAACAACTCGAGTTGGTAATGAAAAGTTCTCACTGAAACAACATCCTCAAGGAATGATTTCCAAAGAGTTTTATTCCATYATGCTAATAATATCACTGGTGTCATACTTCCAATTACAACTAACTTTCCTCTGGGAAAATATCAGTAAACTTACTGCCTGCATGAAATACTGTCTCCTACTAAGATGATACACAACTTGTGATTATACAGTAAATGGTCAAAAAACACTGAAGGATTTGTGTGCCATATGACAACTGGTAAACTGCAAAGGACAAAATTTAAAACAACTTATTAGGTATCAACAAAAATCACAAGTTAACAGGGGTCCACCAAACGCAAATGCCTCCCCTTCCTTGTGACTCAAAGCCAGACAATTTAAAAAAACAAACGCATCAAAATAAAGTTTGAACATACGAACTGCAGAATTAATCTGCAATAATTTGTGTACGAATACAACTTAGAAAGCTCTATAATATGCTCATACAGACAATATTCACTTTGGTTCATAAGTATAGGCAAGTTCTTAAGCATGTACGTGCATGCACATGTGTTTTAGGTAACAGCAACATATCACCGAACCTAAGACTGTCGTACAATACCAAAAAACACTTTAGCCTGTGTTTTCAGTACTTCTCCTTTAAAACATATCCCCCAAGGCCCGTGAATTAAAAAGTCAGAGGWAAGTTGGTGCATGCATCGGAGGCAGCGGATGAGACAGATCAAAGGCAAAGCAGAGCAGCTCAAAGCCTCTGGATGAGCGCTCATAGCGGTGCTGATCTGGTTCATCAGGCATTCGTGCCCRGCTTGGTGAGGCAAAACGTCCCTACCCTCATTAGCAGGTGCTGCGCACATGATTTCTGTTCCATTTGCCACCAAATAACCTGTAAAAATGCACATGCGATTTACGACCATCGCCACAATAAACAACGCACACATTTCTAATTGACACTTAATGCCTGACCTGAGGCTTCTAAGATCTATGTGCAGTGCATAATATAAATTTTTAGCATCCGTGTTACATTAATTACCATCAGCGCCAGCACACCAGCACAACTTGGCTTGTAATTTTAGTAAGGACTCAGCGTTATCCTTTTTGGTGCTTCCTTGCACCCACTAGTTACACTGGAGGAAACCCAGTACCATGGGAGCCGCTATCCAGCCTGTTTCCAGGATGCCTGGGAAGTTCTGCCCTCACACCCTGTTGCCACATTCCGCATCCCTCCCCTTCCAGGCAAGGCGATGCAGAGGCGCCTGCGGCCGCTCTGCCTCCAAAGGAGCCCTTGGGCAGGACGGGGACGAGAGGAGAAGTCCCCTCCCGGGACCTGGCGCCTGGCGAGCAGATTTGGRCTCGGTGGCCGGGCCGGCACCCCCCCCTGCTGGTGAGCGAGGCAGCGCAGGGAGCGGCGGAGCCTGCGCGGATCCCCCGCTGGAATAACCCGCGTGGGAAGCGCGGGACAAGCGGCGGCAGCCAGAGGAGCGTCCGCGGGCGCGCGTCCTGCTGAAGCGCCGCTCGCCGGGAAGGAGGAAACGGGGAGATGGGAGTGCCGATGCTGGCGGCAGCGGGGATGCCCCCAGAGCGCCGCTGCTCTTCTCAAGGTCGCTCGGTCCTGACGTTAGTCCCAGTGGCGGCGCCGGGGGCCGCGGGGCCCCTGGGAGCCCCTGGGCCGCGCGCCAGGTGCCCCACGGCCAGGCCCGGGAGGGGGATTCCCGCAGAGCGCGGCCCSCGCCGCACGCGCAGCTCGCCAGCACGAAGCCTCCGCGCAAAGCAAACTTTTCCCACGCCCCTTCCCTCAACCGGAGGGCTCCGCTCCGTCCTCCCCCCAGCTCTGTAAAGCGGGAAGGCCGAGCGGGGAGCGCCAGGGCGCCCGGCGGGACTGCGGCTGCTGCGGGAAGCCGCGGGGACCCGTGTCGACCCGTGTCCTTCCCGCTCCGTCCTGCGCCGCCGCCACCCCAGGGGCCTCCCGGGGACCCTTCCGTGGAGGGGCTGGAGCTGCGGCGAGCAGCGCTCAGGGCAGGCGGGGGCTAGTCTGTTCATTGCTCCAGATCCTGGAGACCCCCGGCTTGGAGCTGGGCAGGGAGGGCCCCCCCGCACGCCGGCGCCGCTGGAGTTTGCCGGCAGCCTCCTGGGGGGGTTGAGGAAGGCCGCCTTCCCCTTCCTCCCCCCCTCAGCACCTCCGCCCGCGCCGTGCCGGGGGGTCCCCGGTCTTGCCCCGCTCCCCCCGACTGCTCTGCCGCTCTCGTCCGCACAGAAACCACCCCCTAACCCCCAGAGCCTTCCTCCCTCCCTCCTCCTCCTCCCCTGCTGTAGCTCCCGCCCTGCCGGGCGCTCTGCCTCGCTTCCCCCCACCCCGGATAAMAATACACGTATGGGCCGTAGCGGCGCTCGCCTGCGGGCCGGGGGAGCACGCGGCGGGGAGGGGGCGGGTGATCCCCGCTCTCGCGCCGTCCTCGTGTAAAGTTTTATTGTTCAAGCGGCCCCGGGGCGAGGGGCACCCGGCGCCCCCCCCGCCGCAGCCGCCGCGGCCGAGCGGCGGCCCGGGGGGCGCCCGCAGAGCCGGGGGGGGCCGGGGCTTCCCCGCGCTGCCGGGGCGGGCGCGCAGCGGGGCTGCCGCCCCCGCGCCCCCCTCCCGCGGGGAGCGCAATGGGCGCGCTGAGGGTGATGTAACGGCGCGAGCGCACGGGCCTTCCTCGCCAGCGGCACCCTCAGCGGCAGCTGCACCCTCAGCATCATCATCATCATCGCGGCACCACCACCATCATCATCGCCGCGGCCGCGCCGGCGGAGGGAGAATCCCCGCCGCCCCGCGCTCCCCCCCCGCCCGCGGTGCTCGCCTACCTTGAGCTCCTCCGCGTCCACGTTTGCCGATCTGTCCATGGAGCGAAGCTGAGCGGCGCGGAGGGGGACGCGGGAAGTTGTGCCAAAAAGGAAAAAAAAAAAAAAAAAAAAAAAAAAAGGTGGTGGAGGAGGCAGGGAGGGAAGGGGGTGGGGGGTGATTGAAATCTAGTCTCTCAGTTTCCAGCCTAAACTCAGCCTTGTCCTCCAAACCCCGGCAGCTCCCCTCAGTCTCATTCTCCGCGATCACGCCTCCACCGGTTAAAATAAATAAATAAATAAATAAATAAATAAAATAAATAAATAAAATAAATAAAAAAAAGTAATTCACTTTTTTTTTTTTTTTAGAAAAGAAATAAAAGAACTCCCTTAAGGATTAAAGCGACAGGTGATCCTTCTCTGGTGAAAGAGATTCGCGTCCTCTGGCAATGAAAGGAGGAGACGGAAAAAAAAAAGAGATAGAAAGAAAATAAAAATCCACTCAGTTTCAGATTATTTCTTCTTCTGCAATAAACTCAGAAACCGGCGAATCGCTGCTTCTCGATAAAAAATACCGCTTCCCTGGACAGCATCATGCAGCAGATTTCAAGCCAATGTGTTCAAACTGGAGAGAAGAGTCTCTGATAAAAGCCGGTCTCCGTCATGCCTACTCTGGCAGCTAATTTAGCACCCTGCGAGCGCAAGACATTAGCAATGAACAATTTCCCTGGCAAGATAACAAAATCCCCTAAGTCCCGCATAGACTCAGAAAATAAAAAAAAAAAAA
>PTEX01000238.1:0-57826 GCA_003342815.1 Eudromia elegans | reverse complement strand
AAAAAAAAGAAAGAAAAAGAAATAAAAAAGAAGGATGATGAAGTCTGTCGGAGATGGTCTTCTGAAGGTTAATGCTAAAAGAGTTGGGAGGAAAATAGGAGGTGGATCTCCGGCAGAAGAGAGACGAGAAGGAAGGCAGGGAGAGCGAGAGGGAGGATTTTCCCCCGCTTCTCCGCTGTTTTACTGCCCGTCACCACCAGGTGCCTGACTTCGCCTCTCGGCGCGCAGGGCCGGCGCCGGCGGGCAGGGGCATTTCTCGCCGCGGTCGGTCGGAAGGCAGCGGTTCCCGCTCGCCAGCGAGGCCGCCCCGCGGGCGGCGGCGGGCGCGGAGCTCCGCGCGCTGCGGAGCCCAGCGGGGCGGGACGGGCACCACCCGGCCGGGAATAGGCCAGGAAATCTGGACGAGGCGCTTCCTAAAAGCTTTTCTCTCTCTCTCYYYTTTTTTTTTTCCCTTTCTTTTTCCCTCCTTTTTTTTTCTTTTTCTCCTTCTTCCCACCCCAAGGGGTTTTTGCAGTCTTGCAGCTGTCCTGTCATCCACCAAACCCCATCCCCGCTGCAAAGAGAACCAAAACTGGGTTTAAAAGAGTCGGGATTTCTCTCCTCACTGGYCAGAAATCATGTCTCCTCAGTCTGATAGTCGTTTTAGAATAATGATGCTGAGATTTCTGGTTTTCTACCATCAGTCTTTTTTTTTTTTTTTCCCCCTGGGGGGTTATTAAGTCTTATTTATTAACTTGTCAGATAGCAAATGTACAAATGCAAACCCACCGCTTTCTTGTGCTWTCACCTCAGCACTTCCTCTGCTGTTTCAGATATAATTGGTATTGCCGCTAATCCAACAGCAGTAGGCAGCTCTAGCAGCTCACTGTGGCTCCAGCTCCACACAGATTTGCTCTCGGCCTCCAGCTCCTCAAGGTTAATGTGCGCCCTGGGCCATGGCCAGTGCTGGCCGTTTCCAGAGACCCAACACAGCCCTCCTGTTCTGGAGAGCTCTGCAGAGGCGAGGCACACACGGACGAGCGACATTTCTGCTCTTAGCACAAACTGTGCGTGACTTCCAGGCTCGTTGGGAATGCACCGTAAATATCATTATTACCATTAATCTAGAACTGCAGTTTTTAAAGATTAAAGCCTTGGTCTGGCGGGCCTGCATGGGCCAACAGACTCATGTCCAAATTAAAAGAATGYCAAATGGGGCACTAAATCAAGATAGTGAGAGACCTATGGAAGTTTAAAACGGTAGCTTTTTCCTAATAGAAACATACGCCCCCTTCCCTCCCCCTACACACACACCAATAAAATGCAGAACCTTCCAAAAGAGACCATGCCAAAGGTAAACGAGTGTCAGTTTTGACCTCCCCAAAACTGTGTCAACACCTGGTCCTGGGCAGAGGATTGGATGCATCACCATGTGATGACAATCCAGTGACTTAATACCAACCACTTCATGACTCTGGTCAGTGCTAGTGACTCCCAACCTCTTTGATAAATGCCCCCCTCTTTGTATGGCTTTAGACCAACAAATAGTTCTCCAGTTGCAAGCTTTATAAGCTTACATGTCCTGGAGATTCTGTGACCTCCTGGTGTCTTGTTGTTGTCCCACTGCAGACTTTTCTCAACAGAGAGCTCAACTTGTTTATGGACTGGCACAAAAGTACATGGGGATGGGATATGTTTGAAAGTCCATGGTTGAATTCCATTGAAAATGGCCAAGAGCTAGGGAAGAAGGAGGTAAAATTAACAGGGCAATCACATAAGCATCATTTCCTTGGAATATTTGGGAAAGAAAAAAAAAAAAAAAAAAAGATTTTGACAGTCCCTTGAGTAACTTTAAAATATTTTTTGCTCTTTATAGGTGATCTGCCCAAAAAAGTGGTTTTAATAGTGCTTTTGCACTGCCAAGTCAGAGACTCCAGAGCTAGTACCAATTTTACAGTTGCTTCATCTATCTTAGTTTTTATTTTACTTATAAACTAACTGTAAGGCATCTCTTTTCTCACTCGAGGGCCCCGATTCAGAAGGTGGGGAAAGACAGGAAGATTCCAAATTTCCATCTTCATTATTCATGTATGCACTGGCACTATGCCTTAGTTGAGGCATTTAATGTGGAAGCATTATTTTCCCTAGGTTTCTGTTTTATTCAGTGCTGTAACAAATGTATTCTTCATAAGTGTCAATACACAATTTTACTGTCTGGTAAATATTATCACTGCTGTTTAACATGGGAAAAACTGAAACAAATCCAAGAGGCTAGATCCAAGGAGGAACTAGCAAATCCTTAAGCAAATCAGAGTCTGTGCCCAGAGACTGGTGCTTGCAAATGAGTGGATGGAAATGAGGAACACAAGGCAAGTAGCAACCTGCAGAGTGGCAGAATTGGGACTTGGTCTTCAGGTTCGTTGTTCAGCAATATGGGCAATATTTGGCAGACCCATGAGAGTCTTCTGTTCTTTCATGGATCTGGCTGCCTTACTGCCTTGGTTCATGTGCTTATGTGCATTATTCACTTGTTTGTTAAAGCTTCTCACTTTCTTTAGCTAATAAGCCACTGTACAAGAAGCTCTCTACTTCTGAGTCCTATTTGTTTCGCATGCCCCAGTCTTCCTGTGTCAGGCTATCAGGGAGAAATCCTGTGTCAGGCTGTAATTAAAGGTTGTATGGAAATTTGTGTATATGAGGGAATAATCCTAGAAGAATAAGGATTTTATTTAACTTACAAGTACTTGTCTTTGGTTAAGATAAAGTCTAGGCCATATGGGGTTATKTGTTCTTTTCATTTTTTCTTTTCTGAGTGCAAAAAGTCCTGCTTTTTCCCTTGATCCCCGTTCCTGGGGTCTCAAGTACAGGAAAGCAAACACATGCAGGGCTTGGGACTGGGGGACCAGCTCAAAGGAGGATTTTATGGATTTTTTTTCTGCTCCCTAGACTTTGAAAACCAAAACTCTGCAGTCATTCAAGAAAAAAAAAAGACAGAGGAGCATATTTTCCTAAATAAAATCTGCAAGAATCTTTTCATAACCAAAAGGTATTAGCAAGCATTGGGATTGCAGCCAAGTCCCCCTGTGATATGTACAAACAGTGAGTAAGCGCAGCTTAAATCCTGTGCTGGTAGGCTGAGAAGGTACAGGCTTTCAGCAGAAAAAGAAAGAAAGAAAGGAAAAAAGGCACAGCACTAGGGAGCTACCATAATTTCTACACCTTTCCAGAAGCTGCAGAGACCCGTGTYCCAAAAGACCCTGCCTGGTCCTTTCCTGTGTTCAATCTGCTCATTTGTTTTGTCTCTCAGAAGATTTTTTTCAGGTGGTGGAATCTGCAAGACAGGGCTGCCCTGAAAGGCTCCGTGCATGGGTTTGTACCCAGCTGTGAGGAACCCTGTTAAGTTCCTTCAGGTTCCTGGTATCACCAATGCAGGAAGAGGCACTTTTCCAAAGGGTAACTTAGTTTAGATGAAGATCTGAACCATGTGTGGAAGTGCTGGTCTCCCCTTGACTATGCAGGGGGTTCCTGAACTTGGACAGCTGAGTCTGGAGCCTGTGCTCAACACKTTAGGACAGACACCGTTGAACTCTTGCCACAGCTGCACATATGCACCTGAAAGAAGCTGTCAATGGTAACGAAAACACAGAAAATCCTGGAAACTTTTATAACAAATATAAAGGTTTTTAGTCTTTTTCGTCTTTTATCCTTGTATGATTTTTTATGACATACTGCTAGGAAGAAGAAGCATTCAGAAGCCAATATAGCTCTTCTGACACATTTCATAGTGTTTTGGGGTTTTTTTCATTCAATACATAAACAAATAAAGGTGAGGATATAAACTGCCTGCCCGCATCAAAGAGTAATAAGTACAAGTACTGCAAGTACTGTTTAAAAACTATCATTCTTAAATATTTTTCCCAAATTGTAAAAGCAAATCCATGTTTCTGAAAATGTGCGTCTTTTTGTTAAATAATAGTAGAAATCACGTATACACAGGTATATGTATGTTACAATATTGTTTAATTATTTATTTGCAAAAGTGTTCTGACGAACATAAAATTGGACGTTCAGGCTGAAGTCAATAAAACTTCAGCCCTTCTTCTATGCTTTGGAATCCATCAAAAGACAGAAGGAATAAATATTTGTTTTCCTAGCAAAGGCTTCTAAGTTGCCAAGACACATGCAAGCCTTTGTTGTGYTGCAGGGTTTTGAAAGCTGAGAATAAGGAAGAACCACAAAGCTATATGAAGAAAAACTGAGAAAAGAGCAAATAAATYCAAGTTTTCCCAAGAGCTATTCTTCTTGGTCTTATTCTATAGGCAAATCAATATGTTAGCAAAGATGTCTAAGACTTTCGCTAATTATTCTTTTATTTACTGCAGAAATACTTTTATATAGAACAAGGAGTTTTTGTATTTAAAGATATGTTGCGATGGATATTCTCAGTAGTTCATGGACTTGGAATTGCAATGATCACAAATGCAACAGAATACAGTGACTACATGGTACTGTATCTCAGGCCTTAACTTGCAGTCGTGTGCTTTTTTTTTTCCAGACCACTCTTATGTATTATCCTAGAAAACTGCACTTATCTCTGAAGTGTATGAATCTGAACAAATTCCTGACAAATTCCTGTTTCTAACAAATTTCAGGGCTTTCCTTTCTCTTCATTCCACCCAAMGCAAATGGAATATTCTCTTTTTTTCTCTATCTCTTTCTTTTTTCAAATCAAAATCCCTCTGCTAAGATTATCACTTAATTTGGCACTCTATAGCACTTCTCTGAGACTCTACCGCTAACTACTTGCAGACGGTTGCATGTGAAGGCTTGGCTATAAGGCCTATTAGAAAGCTAATAGAGAAGGAGAAGAGTTCTTCACTTTTTATTACAACTGCCTTAGATTGTATTCCCAGGTATGGAGGATCGAAATCCTTCTTATCAAATYTACAGTTTTCTGATGCTGTTAATTGTAATTGTTGGAGAATAAAAGCTGGTTTGCAGATTCAAATAACACATAACAAGTGAGATGATATTAAGAGAAGAAGCAAGGTGATATTAAAATGCATTTTCTTAAGTAAGAGTGAAAAAATGTAGTATTTGTGATAAAAATAAATGTTTTCTACCAAATTGTTCCAAGAGACCAAATTTATGCACAGAATAGTCCTGCTGAGAGATCACACAGCTATTTTTGTTCTTCCAGTGACCTGCTCTGTGACCTTATACAAGTCAATAACTCACTTCCCTTATTGCTTCAGTTTTCACAACTGTAATATGCAGGAAATTATACTTATCCATCTGTGTAAGTCTATGAATGAAAGGATCTGAGCTGCAAAATATTATCATAGAGTAATCCAAATTACAGCCTACCAGTCTGGATATTGGAAAAGAAAAGCTGTTYACCTTTTTAGCTCAACAAAATGCAACATTGCTGTAGCTTAAAGAGTTTAAGGGATTCTAATAAATATTTACTCCCTTTTTACTGCATATGGATTCCTGAATAAATAAGCTTCCTAGCAATATTATTTACTGATCTCCAGCAAGTAATGTGGACATTTTAATGAGTAAATATGCAAACAGATAATTAGGTTGAAAAATCTTTAAACCTTTAGCTATAATTAAAGTGAACTCCATTAATCAAGAATAAAATTCCCACTTCATGGAGGAAAGACGCTAATTTTCTAATGCCCTGCTTAGAAAAGGTGGTCATTTCCAAAGGAGAGAAATAGTTTCACAGTGTGCTCAGTTTCATCAGGTGAAAAATGCCTTCTACAACAATGGTATTTAGACTGTAAGCTCTCGAGGACAGGGACCTTTTCTTTTTAATATCAAGAAAGAGCCATGCAAAGATACATGTATACATTAATATTTAACACACAAATATTAATAATACCTCTGAGCAAGAAGCACACTTTCTCACAAAATCRTGCCAGATTATGACTCTGAATGTCAATATAACAGTCCTGCAGTGCTCACTGGAGCTATCCCAAAGCAATGCCCAGAAATACCAGTGTGCTGTGTGAATGAAAGCCACATATATTTTTAACTCGATTTCCTAAGGAAATGAGATGTGTGGGGCATGAGTCTGTGTTTGCTGTGGGCAGATTCTCACATCCCCAATGTCTTTGTGAGCCCCATTAATAACCCTTGAACCCAATGACCAACTTCAACTAGTGCTGTAGAGAGAAGAAGTTTTAGAAAGATTTCCTACCCCCTTGGGATAAGTAAGCACCTTTAAACAGGGGAGGACAAAGACCTTGCTAATGCCTTCACTAGAGGAACAGCTGGAGGGTAAGGTCAGTAGATCCTTACCAGATATCCAAAAGATGACAGGAAGAACATAAATTTTGAATGAAGCCCAGGAAAATCTTTATCTGTAAATATGTATTTATTAGCACAGCAGCCTGAATTAGCACATTCAGTAAAGCTTAGTGCCTTTTGCTGATCCTCCCACATCTAATAATGAACAGTTTCCAATTAAAAGCTTGCTTTTTTTTTTGCCTTTTTTTTTTTTTTTGCAGTTAGGTAATTCACAGTTTACATCCCAAGTGTATTCTCTGATGTCTAATTAGGGGGTGAGGTGCTTGTGCTGCAATCTTAGTATAATTAAATTAAAATGTCGATCAACCCCAAGACAAATCTAATGGAAACCAGGCTTCATTATATTCCAAGACTTATCTTATATAACATTTCTATACTTATTATAGTGATACAGTATATAATCCCTTATGTAGTCGTTATACACACATAGATGCTGTTATATCCATTTTTAATACTTCCAGCAGGCCTACTTTTATCAGTAGAACTTATAAACAGTAGCACATCAATTGATTTAGAGAATGTTTGTTTGTGATTTTGTTCCTTATAACAAAACTAAAACATAAACCTCTCTATGTGAACAGCAGCAGGCACATTTTAGACTCAGGGCAAATGCAAGCAGGAGTTTGAAGTTGCCTTACATGTCTTTGTGGGCAATACTGAAAGCACAAAGCTCATTTATTTCTATTATTTAGTTTATTCATCTAAGTTACTATATATTTGCAGTGTCTGGAAGTTAATATTTGAACCTCTRGTTTGCTGAGATGAGGTTTAATCACAGTCTCATCCAGAGAGATCTTCTGCGTCGTCTACTCCTTTACATGCAGAATGAGGTACAGAACAAAACAGCACAAAAATTCGTCTTCACTATCTTTTAGATGGGCACCTTGTAAAATAKAAATGTAGGAACACAGCACTACATGTGGTCAAACTTACTGTGCCTTTGGGAAAATATTTAGGAGCAGCAATACTCTGCATATCTGGCACACTTTGGGGTTGTCCCGGAGGAACAACAGTTTGTCATGGAGCCTGCTGCTAGCCCTTCACATGCATTAATTATTTCTCTTTTCAGTGCTGTGCATATCTGAGGGCATAATCAAGTCTTAGTGCTGGAGGGAGATACTTTTGTTCTAAGAAATGAGGTTTGGAGAAAAGCCATTTTGCTTAATCTCTGTGAGACATTACTGTTAACTTCTGCAAGGAAATGCTCTGCAGTTTCACCTGCTCTCAGGCTCTCGCACATGCTGGGAATTTCTTCAATAACTCAAGACAGGCCRACGTCCTTTTACTCATCTCAGTTTCTGACCAGCATTCAGTAAACCTGCCGCAATGAAGAGCAATATTGTTCAAGGGGCTTAAGCTCACTGCAGGCTCGTTTCCTCAGGCCACTGCTTCCAGTCCAACCTAGTCATAATAAATGACCATTGAGGACTATTTAGAGATATAAGGTGACCATTTACCGTCACCATACATGCAACTGCACAGAAAAGAGTATTTTTCTGGTTGTGAAAGTGCAGTCCAGTTCATTTCCGATTTTCTGCCTTTTGTTTTCAAAAGATATAAGCCTCAGTGAGGAAAGGAAAATGAAAAACAAATATAAAATCTACCTTACAAATAAACGGAAAGCAAATACGAAATCTAGCATGGTTCAGGTGTGGCTTCATATATAGTAAGTTTAGTAGCATTCTGAAATTTGTTCATAGGGTCAGGACTTGAGTAGTGTTGAACTAAGAGGCAGAAATAAAGAAATTTTAGGTGGCAGGAGTGTGACTGCAATGGCTTTGTATGTGTCAAGAACTTCCTCCAAAACTGTCAGCTCAGCACATTCTACAAATAGGAAAAGTTTATTTCTGAGCCATTTTTAATACATCTTGAGTGTTCTTCCCATCCAACTAAAAGGAAAAATGGATAATCAATATTGGTGATTACCAAAAGGGGAATATTATAACTAAGATGAAATGTGGKGACATAACTTTTTCAAGTAGTCTGTTGATATAAACACCTCTTCTTTTATCTGCTTTTTCTTATGAGCCAATCATTSAGGTCCTAATATGTGGAGTGTTTGCATAAGGTTATCTCTGACAGCAAAGGTTGATAGCAGCATTCGTTCATTTTCTAAAGAAAAAAMCACAAGCTTGATAGCACAAGTTAAATCCATGCATGGCAGTACATTAACTGTGCCACTAACTTCCCTATTGCTGCTAATACTTTTCCATAATCCTAGCCTACTTTTTCTCCCTTTGCTTCCTGCAGGGTTAATCCTGCCTCTTTGTGTGAGGAATGCTGGCATGGGCTAGAACCTGTGAAAAACAAATTTGTGAGACATTTTCAAAGGAAGTTTCTGTTCTAAGAGACAAAACTTTTCAAAAATACAAACAAGCCCCCCTTGCAATGCAAGACATCCTCCTGTCTAAACCATATGTGCACATGACCTKATTACGGATTTTTAAAAACCTTCTCTATTTACTGCTCCTTCTTGTATCATACTTAAATTCTGTGATTTAAAAAGCCAGAAAGATATTTTCTATTTTTTTTTTTAGAACAACCAAATAAGCTACTGCTAGAGAGCAATAGAAAGTGCTCTAAAATATTCTCTGACTTTACGCAAGTTGGGATATCCAAATGTGTTATCAGCAAATGCAAAATGATCCTCCTTCATATTGAGACAACATGAATATATGGCAGCTGTGGGAGCTGCTCTATGGGACACACTAGAAGATGCTCACTGGAACCCAGCATATATTTCTACCACTGGCAGTATTTCTGCCTGTTTTGCCCTAAAATGTCAGCCTTCATGAGGGCTGTAAGTGCTGTAAGACTCCAGGTTGTCCTTTCTCTGCTCACTGCCAGCAAGGAAAAGTCCTCAGATTTTTCCTCTTCACACTGGTAGAACAGGCTGTTCAATAAATCCAATTGAAGATGAATGTTAATCGTTTAAAGACAATCCATATGAAGATAATTTGCTTATCTTTTGTCATTAAACTACAGTTCAGGCTAAAACATCTAAGGAAGTTATTTTTCTATATAAAACACATATGCCTCTTCTTCCGGAGCAACGCCGGTCAATACCAGATCTCAAATACAGCTAGCACTCCTGGCAAAAGGAGGTAGGGAAAGCAGGCTAATACTTAAACTGGCAAGGAATGTGTAAAATGCARAGACGTCCACTAGAGAGGAGAATGAATAATTTTCTGCTAATTTTTGCAGTTTCAGAAACAAATCCAGAAACCAAAAGCATCCTTAGATGTATATTATTTGGCACAGAAACCATGAAGTGATCTGTGCTCACGACCAGGTACTCACGTCTCCCTTATGTCCCATTTCTATTGACACTTAACTTTTAAAAAAATGGCCAACAATATTACAATTTTGATTTCAACAAAAATTCATTTTGCTCTTAGCCAAAAAAAAAAAAAAGCTATCTATTTTAAAGTATCTCTTTTAAAGGGTTAAAACTGTAGTCATTCAAAAATTTGATAAAATACCGTAAGGGATAGATAATAAGAGGAATGTCTATTTCCATTTCAAGAGAGGAAAAGAAATGCTTATTTTGTATCCATATTATTTTTCAGTATCTGAGGCAGCAGTTTTCCAAAAATTGTCAGGTATCAGATGAATATCAAAATACTCATCTCAGAAAAATACAATGGTTTTTTATTTATGTACTGCTACAGTTCATTCCTCTTTCCAGATTTCAACATTTTTGCAAATTTATCTCAGTGTTAGATGACTGAGCTATTAAATTACTCATAACAGTTCACAGTGAGTCAGCATATGTGATTTCCAACCKGTTCTACAGTTTGTAATGTGAAATCTAGATTTAAGTTGACACAGGACCAAAGGCAGAAGCACATTAGCAGTTTAATGCATTCTTTTCTGTAATTTTAAATTCATTTGGCTGTTTTCATGATAGGCAGGTAAGTTAATTCCTCCCGAACAGGAATACACAGTTAGCACGTGCCACCAGAGCCTCCCTTATAATGCTGCCCCGTGTTTCAGTTAGTTGTAGACATTCTCCTATCAGAAACCCAGCATCAGACTTTCAGGATAGAAGACTATGCTTAAAATAAAAAAGAATGAAAAAGAAATATTCAGAATTTTTTTTTTTTTTTTTTTTTATGGGAAATGTGGGTATTTCCCATTTTCAGGGTCATTGTGCCAGGTGGAGGGAAGAACACAGTGGAAGCACAGTGGTGCCAAGTTACAGAGCAGGGGCTGTACGGACAGACGCATTCTTCAGTTTGGCAGAGGTGAGGGGCAGAGCCGTCTGCCCCGCCAGGTTCTAGCTCACTGTGCCCCTTGTGAAGGCTCAAGTTCAAAGTGCTCTTTTGTCAGSGTAGATGCGAACCAGCACTGTAGGGACAAGCGCGTTAACCACCAATGTTTGGGGCATTCCAAGATCAGAAGTTGTCCCTGTCTCTGGATGGGAATTTTTGGCTTTTTTTTTTTAACTTTGCACTGGGAAAAAAATGCGAGAAAAACTTCCTGCTGTGTCAAGAAGGATTGCATAATCAGAGCTTCCGAGCCTCATAATTAGTCCATCATCTCAAACCGCTGATAATTTTTTAATAAAAATGCATTTTCCTATATGCTGTGTCTATTGATGGAATAAAATGACAACAATTCATGTGCAGAATAGTGCAGGATACCGCCAGCTTCTCTAAACTGCTCTGCAATATTCTGTAGCTTAATCTGGATTTGGATTATGTCATTGATGAAGTGAGGAAAAGTCCCACAAAGGCATGGGAGAAATGCATTAAGAAGGATATTTCCAAGATCCCTATTTTTACTCTGTGTAAAATTTTCCTCAATGAACTGTCATGAGGTCAGACCTGGCTTTCACCTGTAGAACTGCAAAACTGAGCGGCTGCCAATGGGATGCCTTGCTATATTCTCCGCGGAGGAATTGGGGTGCATGGCTGTGTCCGTGATGCCATCTGGTTGAGCTGCCCCTCCGGGGTTGACCTGTCCTCTCCAGGAGACCCTGGCTGGAGAGGACCAGCCAGGAGGTTCTCCCGAGCCTCCGGCTGGGGAAGTTGCTGTAAGCAGGTGCCTTCTGCTGCCTGGGGTGTGCCGGGGAGYGCGTGTCACTGTCGCTATCACCTACAGAGGTTACTCGCTGATAGAGGGAACAAGGGAGCTGGCAGGAGCCTGTCTCGAGCTGTCGGTTCCAGGCTACGGGCTTTTATGTTCATTTGTAATTCAATCAATAAGGAACAGCTTAAATCGGGCTCCAGAAGCTCAGTACCGCATTTTACTAAATTTCTCTTTTAAATCTGTTTAAAACAAAAGAGAAGTTTCTATGGAAACCTTCCTTTTTCTCCTGCGGGAGACCTCCCAGGCACGGGCACCGCGGCGAGCACGGGCACCGTGGCACCTGGACACGTGCCCACCCATSGGAGCATCATGACGCCAGCACCTCCACCGGAGGCCCTGGGCCACCCCGGACCTCCTGGCCGTGCTCTGCCCTCTGTGCCAGCCCAGCATGCTGCCATTACACCAGAGCACCCCATATGAGGAAAAAATGCCGTGACACCTGTTCAGAAAGGATGTATATCAGCTGCTATTACAAAACTTCGTAGAAAGACGGGAATACAATAATCCATCCGAGGTAAGCCATGACTTCTCACAAGTTTGCTAAAACTCTGTCAAAGATAAACTGTGTAAGTGTATAAGCATGAACATTATTTTAGAGCCATATTGCWTTCAACTCCGTGTCTTTTTCAACAGGATGCTTCATTATGTGACCAACTGAATATCATAATCCTGTTTTGCACCCTTTTAATTTTAAAGAGAACATATACAACATTATTGGCATGAATACTTTTTTAGGGGAAAAAAATAAAACTTTCCTAGATTTGAAAAATAACACAATTTAGAAAAACTAAATAGCACAATATATAAGTCCTTGTATGGAATAAATTCATGTAGAAGAGATCTTGACAATGAAAAAACAAGCAGTAGTTTCTTATTAATATTGCAAACTTCAGTTCCCTAGGAAAAACAACAGTGGCRATGCCATATAATATGTCCATTTCACTACCTACTGCAGTGGCACCTCACCTCTTGAGGGAATGTTCTACCAACGGAACAGCTCCTGTGAGCCCTCCTTATCCACTGCTGTATGAAGCCAGCTACCCTAAATTAAGGAAAAGGAGAGGTGTCTCTACATGTGGAAAATAAATATTTTTATTTTCAGGGTTTTTTTTTTAATGCAATAGAGCCTGAATGAAAAAAATCTTATAAATCCGTGATACTTCTTTAGGGATTCTTTCTATCCCTTCCAATGACTCAATATTCTTTGTATCCATTTTGACACCCACTGTTACTTAGCTATTGGAGGGATGGAATAAAACAGGAGTGTTTGAATATTGGACAATTATGAACAGATTTTAGTGCTTTGCTGAGAGAGCAGAGGACAAATAAACTTAAAATTGTGATAGGAGGGACAAATTAAACCCACAGAGCTGGCCAGTGGAGCYAAAATGCATTAAGGGCTATAGTACTTTATAGAGACACCCTGTGAATAAGAGCTGAAAGTTATGTGTTCATTTATGCAATTAACAAAAGATGCAGTTGTTCTTTCTGCATAAACACGATTAAATAGATGGCAAATATTAAATCTTTATCAAACTAGTAAATAGTTTGTTACTTTGACTGCATTATTTTTGCATGTTAGTCCCATGTCTTTAAGCTTTGATAAATCTGCAAGAAATAYTATTCTTTAACCTCTCTGTCATCCAAAGTCATTTAAATAGTGATGTTTTTAATTACAGATTTTTTTTTTTCAGTAAGAGAAAAAAAATCCCACTGGACAATGGTCAAAAGCAAGCAAGAAATTGTTATTCTTGTCAATCTCACATCACAGGTATATTTAATTAGTTCTTGTTATTCGCAGTCCCTAGATGGAAGATCAAAATAGCCAATTTTGTAGTTAAACGCCAAGATAACGCTGTTGGGACTTGCCAGGACAAGTAAGCTGTTTGAGAGTACATGTATGATGATACAAAGAGCCGGTTATCACCTGAGCACAGGACATCTCAGAATTCCCTTTATCTCACTCAAATGCCCTCCTGGCTTTACATTCGCTCAAAACAATATCAACGACTGCAGCCGACTCGGTGGAATACGGCATCACCGGGCTCGTGATACCGCCCCTGCTACTCACATATAATTAGCCTGAGCAGCATTATMTCTTCCATTGATTCCCCACACAACCGAGAGAGGAAGAATGATGTGCTGGGCGGCCCCTCGGGACCCCTTTTGCTTCCCAGTGCTTGTCAAACTARTACAGAAATGCTGCAGCATCTTCGTGCGTGGAAGGATGCGCACGACGGGTTTGGCTTCCTTGGTCTCTACCTTCGCCTGAACGCTTGATGTCTTCTGACTGCTCCTTCCTCCGTTGTTACAGAGATGAGARAGAGTTCAACTTCTGAATGCAAAAAATATCCGAGGTTTATTACAATGATTTCAGATATGGCGAAGATAAAGTTTGATGGACTTGGACTTGAAAGATGTCATCCACATAAAATGAAAATGGATTTCCTTCCTATTCAGCGCGAAGGCTTTCATTTGCTTTCAGTCATCCTTTCTTCAGCGGGGAAGTGATGAAAATTACACAGAGGACTGAAAATGCACAGCCTGTACTACAGGCAAAGGGCTGAAGCAGGACACTCCTGCGCATTGCAGCGACTCTTAGCTGAATTTCCTCTCCCCATGGCATGTCCTCACCAGTCTGTTCTCTGCCCTAGCCAGCTCCTGCACCAAAAACCCCTTAGATCTTCCCAGCCTATTTCACAGGTGTCTCTCCAGCATCCTACTCACCTTCTGGCCCTTCAAAATCCCACTCTGCACTGCCCYGCTGGCTCCTGCAATTTTCTGCCTCTCCGTGGTTAGACGACACTCTTTTTTATGGGAAATTTCATCTCCTACCTGTAGCCCCTTTACAAGGCCATTTTACCAGATAGATGGCTTTTCATGTGCACACAGCTAATGGGTTATGGGTTATCAAGAAGCTCTGAGTTTGTTTATAAGGTTTCTTCCAGCAGTAAAAGTCTTTACTCTTGGTAGTGTGCATGTTTCTAGAGCATTTGCATGGAAGGCCATATTCAGAGCCACTGTCACATGGCTAGGAATGAGTGTTTAGGCATCTACTCTGCTTCCAAGTTCAAAAGCACAAAATATTCAAGCTACTTACTTACTTACTTAGGCCAAAAAGACAAAAACAGAAGACTATTCCTAATTACCAGGACTGATGAGACATTGGGTCTGCCCATACTGGGCAGACAAATACATTGGCATAGGCAAAAGACAGACAGCATTTGGGTCTCGTTTTTCTTCTGAAATSGTTTCCTTGTTTCTTCTTTTTAGGTCATAACTGTAGGAATTTGTGCATTCTTTGTGCTTGGTTGGAAGCATCGTCCTAGACTTGCTCCTTGTAAGGTAGGACCTGATGCAAGGAGCAAGTGACCATAGCGGAAAACATCACAGTCTTATTTGAGGAAATAAATTTAAAAATATATATATTTAAAAAAATCCGTTCTCCTAATTTCAAAGCAACTATATACGTCATTTATTTTGACATAGCCCATCAGAAGGAGATTTTCTCTATGGATATCATCCAGGCAAAAGTTATTCATAAAAACAGACAAAACTATATTCAYCATTACTCTGATGATAGCAAAAAATCAAAAGAATGGCCTAATTATTCCAAGCACCAAGGAAACAGTGTTCCTATTCCTGACACCCCTTTTCTTCCCACTGTGATCACACTGAGGAAACTTCCCACATCACAACTACCACACTGGCTGCCAAGTCGTCCTTAAAAAGATCGGTCTAGTACAGGGTAATTTTGAACAAACACTCAATAACATCCTGTTACATTTTAAAACATGTTTCTTATGTTTCTCAAATAAAATGACTGTGCCATTTCTAGCCTGTGTAAAATTTAAATGGTCAAAAAGGAAGATCTCAAAAATTTTTGATGACATAATGACGCACTAGCGTTCATTAGATTTGATATCTAAACGCACTTTAGTTTGAACCCAAAACTTAACACTTCYTTCATTTAAACAACAGTAAACAAAACACAGAAGGTATTGAAAGCAAAACTTTTTAACCTTTTTTCTTTAATATGCAAGCTAGGCCACATGCAGTAAGACTCAGCAGCTTCTTGAAAATAAGCATTTTTTTTTTCTGTTGCAAAATGCACTACAAGATTAATTAGCTACTTTCCCAATGCATTCAGGCTTTAAACATTTTTAAACTTGAATAGCTTTCAGCTCTGCAATAACACTTGCTGCTATTCACTCCATCTCATTCTTGCAGCCTTCTTGGTCATCCAGATTTAAAGTAGCTGCCAGGAAACAGCCTGGAATTCAGCGAGTCAAACTGCAGCCACTGCACTGGAGAGCAAATAAACCACAGGCCCTTGGCAATTGCTAGATATCTTCAAGACAGCAATTTCACTGGCCTATATATATATATATATGTATATATATATAAAAAAAACAAAAAACAAAACTGAAACAAACCCAGCAAAACCCCCAGTGAGCCAGTGGGTGTCTTTTAAAGCTGCAAAATTGGAACAATGAAACATAAACCCTGAAGCTTTGCAAAAAAAATCCCTTTCTAATGCAGATTAATTTTAATTAAGCCCAGGGAGGGAATCTGCACGTCCAGATCACAGGTGGAAATTCAAGCTGTCCCTTCCCCAGGCTTGGCAGGAGCTTTCTGCWACCCAGGGGTGGCAGTGCCCATGTTCTGACACTGTCTTTTCTGGAACTAAGAACAGCTGTGGCGATTTTTCTTGGAAAAAGCACTAAATTAATCATGGCTGAGGGCTCAGTCTCATTATGGGCAGAAAGGAGGCAGCCTTTTGCTGAAGTTATGGTTGAAACAACCTCGATGCGGTTTTCGAGCATATCATCCTTACAGAAAACCATAGTCCTGTTGATAAAATATTTAAGCCTGGCTCTCAAAGGGAGTCTAATTCTGCCTCTCCACAAAAGCTCTTCAGCCACTTCAGCTATTCTGTTAAGTTTCCACCAAACTGGGTGATTTTTACTGTCTTTCGGTGTCAAAACTCTATGCCCTCCCTTCCCAGTGCAAGCTGAATGCTGGCAGCAGCGCTCATGAGTTTAAACTGAAGGTTGGAGGGAAAGGTTGGAGCGACTGGTGCTCTGCTAACAGCAGAGGGTGGCAAGGGGCAGGTACGGAGAGTCGGCTTTGGGGTTAGACACTTCATGGGGTTTAACCCTTTTGTAACTGCACCACAACAGCAAAACTGAGGAACCGCCGTGCTGAAAAGGCGCCCTCGCTCCAAACGAAGACAGGGGGAATCTGCTCTTCAGTCCTATGCAACTGCAGCTAAGCCTGAGCTTAAACAGAGCACAACTTGRAAATCTTTAAGTTGACTCATTTCAGGCTTCTGGGCACACAAAAATTATTACTGAAGGTCAAAACATACAACGGAGACTCTATTGTTGGTTCCTGAAATCTCTTATTTGTTTGTTTGTTATTCACTCAGTATATACTAGGAAAAGCACTACAGCATTATGTCCAAGAAAAATAATCTTGAAGAAGGATCCAAAGCTCTATCTCTCAAGCTAAACTTGTATTAATTTTTCACTATTTATTTATAAGCATCTTGTAARCGTTTTTGTCAGGCACTTACCTGTATTGCATGCATGCACTAATTTTGTGGAAACTGAAACACCACATTTTCTTATTGCTATAGTTAAATTTTAACCACATATAAATTTGAAATTCTAGCAGATGACTCAGCTTATAGAATATCATGTAGCTCTGACAATTAAAATATAAAGTGAAATATAATTTGTGTTTATTCTTATATTTTATTGTTGTAAAATTCTACTTATAAATATATAGTAAAGTCTAAATAATAACATTTTATTATTTGTAAAATCTCTTCTATTTTATTCTATGCAACTATTAAGAGAACTATTTATTGCTTAGTTATAAGGGCACTTCTCTGTAGTAACTTGCCTTTGAGGAATTCCCTTATATCAGTCAGAATTCATAGACCTACATTTTTCCTTCTTCAATTCTTCAAAATAAAATATCTAATATGGCCAAAAGATTGAATGTCTTTGATTTCAGGACATGATGAGCTGAGTTAGGCAGAAGTGAAAAGTATAAAATACAGTCCTAACTTGTGAGCTCTTCTATCACACTGTTTATGACCACATCATTGCAATTTTCAAAATAATCACGTCTGGTGATTTTAATAGAAGAAATTAAACAGAAGAAATAGAAGAAAATATTCATTGGATGGAGACAGAAAAGGAAGCAGCATATGAGTTCAAAACTCTACTCAACATATACGTGAAAGAATTTAACGGTCCTTATTAAATACAAAGATGTCATCCTTTGCTCTGGAAATCCAAGAGTCTGGAGCTTGGGGAAGTATCGCTTAATTTTGCCCCCATTAACCTTAACCTTTTTCTCCATGCATGCTCTCTTGGCCTTTGCTACAGTCAGGAAATTAAAGCAAGAAAATATACAGCTTAAAGGGCAAAATGGATAGAATAAAGATTGCTTAAGATTATGTTTTCCTGCACGTTGCTTTTCCACAATGCTCTTCAAAATGAAGTGAGCAATCTAGCAAGGAATCTTTGTGCTGAAACAACAAAGTAAAAGAAACTGTTAGAAACAAAAAAAAATCACAAAAATTAAAGCCATGTCCTAAAAGAAGAAACACGTGAAACTGCATTTCATTTAGTAACATTTAATCCATCAATACATATTAATTTTGCTAAAAATAAAGCCCTAAWAATGCAGCATAAAAGCAATTTCAAGGAACATCTTGTCATGGGCATAAGAGTTACTAAGGGAAAAAACTTTCAAATACATCAGCAGCAGAAATTAAGGTTAATAGATAACTGAGATATAAGRAACTGCTCTTAAGAAAGACAAGGCCATAGTATAAAAGTTAAATTAATTCTTTTCACTGGTACACAAAGAATGAGGAGGAGGAGGAGGGAGCAACTGTCTTACATTGAAGTGTCAGATGTCAGAATAATTCAATAGAATGCATTGTAGCAAATCAGTGGTACAATACATCTGTTAACTAGGGAGAACTAAGGAAAGTCAAATATTAAATTGCCGAAATACTAAAATCAGTCAAATCCCTCAGTGAAGGACCGAAGACGTGTCTGGATATTTCTAGGGAAAAAAAAAGGTGATTGATTTCAAAATTGAGTAAATACTACAGGAAAGATAGAACTATTGAACAGTAAAGTAAGTAAAGTAAGATGGAAATGTCYGTCTTACTGAAAATGTGCTTTATGTAAAGGGAATGGAATCTGCAACCTAGCTTTGCATCACAACCCCGCTAGAGTTCCATGAGGGAGCCAGTGGTGTTGGTGAAAGAGATGTTTAGAATAACATGCTAAAATCTGCAACTGACTGTGAAGAAGTGTGGAAATATCTTATGATACTAACTCTGTAACTGGCAATAAAATGGTAAATGAAATTCAATGTCAATGAGTGCAAAATAATGCGTTGGGGGAAAAAACAATAACCCTACTATAGATGCATCATAATGAGCTCTGAAAGATCTGTAGCCATTACAAGCCACTTTCTGAAAGCATCAGTTCAATGTTCAGAGGCAGTTAAAGTCATAAATAGAACTTTGGAAATATTAGGAAAGTAATAAAGAACAGAAATTGTCGTTATGACACTGTATAATGTCTAGTATGTCTACATCTTGACTTCTGGGTGTCATTCTGATCATCACCATTAAAAAGGTACTGCAGAAGTAGGGAAGTTTCACAGAGAGAAGATATGTCAGATCAAAAGTATGGGGGTTAAAAATACTCTTCACTTTGGAAAAGAAATGACTGGGAGGAGGAGGGTACTGTAGGATTATGTAAAATCCTAAACRGAACAGATAATACAACCAAAGAAAATTTGTTCTTCATCATAAAAAAGTGTTAGGGAACAGATTTAAAAAAAAAAAAAAGAGAAGGACTTGTTCAGATTAAAAAAAATGAAGTTTTGTTCAGTGTAAATAAATATAGTGAAATAACACTTGAAGTGGAATAATAGAGCTCTAAAATATAAACACAAGTGAAWATGAGCTAAGGGATTCATAGGCAATAGTACTCACAAGAACCAAAAAAAACCAAAGGTCCAGAGGCAACTGCAAACCCAAGAAGTCATTAAACCAGTGGCTACCTACAAATGAATGACGGTGCCTGGAAAAGTACGAGTTTTGTACATTTACATTGTTTCCCGTCTCTCTTGACTCATCCATTATAGGTTCCTCCTGAGACTTGGTTTGGAGGTTGTCAGGTTGGCTATAAAAGGGGGACATTCTACCAATGTTCCTAGGCATTTTTGGAACCTGTGTTTCCAACCTTGCTGTCCTATTGCKTCTCAGCCTGTACATGCCTTACATCACAAGAAAAATGCATCGAAAGATGAGAATTTTCAAAGGGATTTTAGCAGTTGAACACAAGGTTTCTCTCTCTCTCTCTCCATCTTGAAACTTTAGGAATGAGCAGTKTCTTTTTGCTAAATCAGTTACAGGACTCTGACATGGCAGTTCGCTTACTGTATGAAGCATCTAGTTTAGACAGCATTTCTTTTAAATAAACATTTAAGACGGAAAGCTTTGTAATTCTTTTACATAGGGCTCTTGTGAAGGATCTGAAACAGAACTTGTTTTGACAGATAATTTACTGATCACATTATCTAAAGCTTATCCTATTCCCCACTGAATTTTCTTTTAGAAATGGTGTGAAACAAGCCATTGAAAAAAGCACAGTCTTCATTTGTTCAATTGAACTTGTTAAATAAGTAAGAACACATTGAAACAGTGTGCATTTAACTAGCCTGGGAAGATTCCATTCATTAATGAAAATGTTAGTGGTTATCAAGCTACTCTCTATATAAGGAAGAAYTTGAGGTATAGGATTTTTCCTCAGACCTGTTGTAATGTATCAATATGAGTTATTAAATGGCTATCACGTGCTGCCTTAGACCTAGTCTTATTTTACTGATGAGAGGTTTTGAAAAATCTAAGCTGGATCAGGTTTTCCAAAGTACAAATATACTACTGCCCACAGAAAGAAAAGGAGGTGCTTATTAAATTTATTTGTTAGTCTTCATGTTTAATCTCATCAATACTTTAAAGATGACATTAAAAAAGGCTAATACAGATCACAGTTCTCACACAAAAATTGTGGGGCAGTAATTTTAAATTACCATGGACGATGATATGTAATTGCTGAAAGCAACCTACTCATTTCTTCAGCCAAGTACAAGCAAACATTTTAACCCCTGCAAGTATGTGGTTGCATGTCAAGAAGAGAAGAACAGAAACATTCAGCTGTAGAGCAGTGACTGTACACGAGGAAGCAGTGAAAGAAAAGGTTTTAGGATATAGCAAGAGTGAGGGGAAGAAAGGAATTAACCGTCAAACACCCCTCCTTTCCCCCAAAGGCCAAAAGGATCTGGGAATGTGGAAATAGGAGGGCTGCAAAAATAGATATTTTGATGCAAACTGAGAAATTATTACAAAAAAAAGACCAAAAACAGTGTTTTTGTAACCATTTGTAGTGGTAGACAAAGCTCAACATGTTTTAATCTGCATAGACCACATTACTGAGACAGGAAGAATTTTATTCCTCGGACCAACAGAAAAAGAAATGCAAGATGTGCACAACCTTGGTCTGAACATGGAGACTGTGTAAGTAAAAGTCCACGACATCACTGCACGATGAAGTATTGGGCTACTGCAACCAGCAGCAGATTTTGGGCAGGAAAAGAATTGGCTTTCAAAAAATTGCCTTACAAAAATGCATGTTTTTTGTAAAATTCAGACTTTATGTCTATGTATGCATGTATATACACATATATTTATTTCTTTTCTCTCTATATATGTTTATTTAATGATATGCATATGAACTTTTTATGTATTGTGTATGTGTGCATATTTGAGAAATGTTGTTCTTTGATAAAGACTATATCCATAGTACCTATCTATACAGGTTAAATTGACAAGGACATTTAATGCTTGTATCCTCTTGTGAAATGGTAAAATACAATTGAAAAGCAAAGAAGATATATTTTGGGGACTATGTATATGTAAGCGGTAAATATATTCTATTAAAAGGAAGTACCGGGAATTTTTATTGCATTGAACAACATAAAAAATGAATCTTTCCTAACTCTGCCTCACATTTCTAAACATTTTGTCTTCTCAGCATCAGTCATCAGTAGAGCCAACCGCTTCTCTGCAGTGGAGTCCCGCCAGTGGCAGCTACTGATTCACAAGTGCGTGCTGTGACTAACAGAGCAGTGTTGGGCAGCTCTCTTCCCCTCTTTTTTACTTTCCCTTTGCTTGTGTTTGACTGCTTTTCAAACCATCTTCTCTACCATAACTGAAATTATTTTAATTTTATCTGGAAGAAAACAAGCAATTTGAACAACTGGACCACAGTCTTCTAATTCAGCCTCATCTCCTTATTTCTTTTTGATAAAGAAARCTTTCACATGTAAAATCTGCAACTATTGTAAGTGAGGAAATGAAATCTGTGAAATTATTGGTATCGCTGTATGCTCTTGACTATCAAATGACGATGTAAAGTCTGAATACAGTGTCTGAATTTAGCAACTGAACATCATAAATCATAGCTACTTAAAGTGGACCTGATCAGTGTATTTGAGATTTCATTTGCTGAAGCTCAAGAGAGAGCTGATTCTGCAAAGGCAGATAATATATACAATAGAGAGACTTATAGGATAATAGATTTTAGTGCTGCATAAATACTTGTGTATTACTGTCTGTACCTATATGCTCACAATCACAGGCTCAGTTGTCATAACATTGAATATATCCTGGATTTCATCATAGTGAAAAAAAGAAAAAAGCACTACAGTCTCTTAAGCACCAATTTTTGTTAGTACATGCAATTTGCCAAAACAAAATCATGTTCTTTTTTGTCTTCTGTGTCGCCACTACCACAGTTGTGCTGAGTCGGCATAAGTAAAGGTCTTCTTTATACTGTTCTTTTTASAGACCTTTTTCTTGAGATGAACAGGATACTGAGCCATGATCATGTTTCTGGTTTTCATACCTTTAGAATAGCTGATCTGCTGGGGTCTGAGTTATATTCTGATCTATATTTAACATTAATCCAGTGATTATATGATTCTCATTTATTCCCCTGTGATCATTTAATCGCTTTTATTGGTTAAAATGAACTTCCTGAACAAATAACCCGGCAATAGACTGTAGGATTTTTTATGGTTAGAAAAGGAACCTGTTTGTCCTATTCCACTCACTGGATTTAATATATTTCCTCAAAAAAGTCTTCAGTTCTTAAATTAAGATATTAGCTCGAGAACTTCAGTGGTTTCTAGTTAAAGGTACTTTTAAGTTACAACCATAGGGAAGCAATTAAAGACAGACTCTTTGTGTCATGAAATTTCCTGGGGTTTTTGAGGTTTTGATGTTTTCCCTGTCTGAGAAAGCGAATCTAATGACTTTGGGGTTCACAAACTGCACCTAAAAGAATACTGAATGATAACAACACCAAATGATCTTCACAACAGATTAAATTCAGTATCAGAATAAATATATAAACATACATAAATAGATAATAAATATATGGGCGGTATCTCTCACTCTACATCACAACTGGTAGTAGAGGTAAGAAAAGAAACCATAAGAAACGTTTTTAATTGCAATTATGATGTCAGCTGGAGGGCAAAAGACAAGAAGTTGCTATAGCGGTTGTGCTTAATACAGATACATTTAAAATTACATTTGTATTGTGTATCTTGATACTGCATTTTATATTTTTCATGTGCTAAGTGTGCAAGATTAGGTTTCTGTGTTGCCTGGATACAGTGACTCTWCTCATAGTGAGGATACAACAAGTTCCAGATTATTATGAAAAAAAATAAGTTCAGGAAAGTGTATTTTCCCTTGCTGACATATTGGTTACACAAGCAGCCCCCTGGTTGCCTTCATTAGTTTCAGGCTTATAGCCAACATAAGATTTACTTCTCATTCAGTGCTATTTTATTTATTATTTTTTTCCAACGTGTCTCTTTTTATTTATAGCCAGCAAAGCTTAGCCTCACACACTAAATATTCCCCTTACACACTTACCTACCTACCCAGGTGAAGCTTCTGAGGAAGCTATGTGACAGACTCATTGTACACTCCCAGTGCAATTTAAGTGACCTAATCCCAACCTGCATTGCTACAGTTCAAGAAAATGCCACTTCCAGAAAGAAAACAGATTTGCTCCTGTGCTCATTTTTGGCCCCGGGTGCTGTGTGTAGCTRGCTGTGTATCCCTGCCTGGAGAGGTGGCACGGTGTCTGCCTTCCGCTCCACTCAGTGGTTTGCTAAAGGCTGCAGGAAGAACTTGCCCACTGAATGGGAAATTTCCAAAGCAAGTTTCCAGGGCCTGATTCTCAGGTTAGGATTGCAAAACACATGCCTAACCTCCCACTTGGGCAGGTGTTCTCAGTGCACGCCTGACAGGCACCGAGTCACACCATGGTGGTTTCATAGTAGGCCTGGCGGTGGTACACGGGTTTGCTTTCAGAGCCCGGCAGCCTGGTACAATATTTCATGGAATTATGTCACTTGGCCAACTCACCTGCCAGGAGGGTTTAAAATCCACCAGAAATGCAGATGTTTCTTCACAGCGCTTCGTTCTGGATGAGCAGTGCCCTCTGGAGAGGGCCTCCTCGCTGCCTGCGCTCAGCACGCGCGGGGCGCCGCCGCCTCGCTCCTTGTCTCCACCGGCCGTCTCGGGGCAGAGCGTTTGCCAGAGCCCTCTCACGTGAGGACRAAACGTATCGCGGGAGCAACCTTAGGCGCTCATAACCACTAATGAGCACTCAGGCCACAGAGATGGCCTAAAATAAACACTAAAAATTCTMTMTMTATATATATGTATGTCTATATATATATACACACACACAGATTTTACATATATATATACACACAGATATATAGATATATACACATATTCATGTGTCTATGAGTCTCCAATGCTTTGCTCTTTAGATCCACTCTTACTAGACTGTATTTTGTACTAGTGTAGCCATAACCATAGCCATGTCTGCAGACGCCTTGCAGGGGCCCTGATGTAGTGCTGTGTTATAGCAAAGAGTTCAGAATTCATTTCACGAGACACATGCACGTGGCACAGAACAGTAGGCTAATAGTTAGCCTCCTTCCAGTAAAGGATCTAAGGACCCGTTCCCTTCTCTGAGAATTGTACCTGTACTTTTCCAGTGCTGGATTAATGACAAGTGGAAAAAGGAGAAGGGGACGTACTAACGAGTTCACTCTTCAGCTCAGCTTTTGGCAGTGACCTCCCTGGTGCTTCCCTGCTGCTTCACTGGCTGTTTGGGTACCTGAGAGACCTGAGTGTGCTGTGTAACCTCCACCTGTAAATATCATCAAATGGTTTTAGAAATTAAACTGTAAAGCAATTTGTTTGATCTGCAGAGAGTGCTGAGGTAACTTGTGCCCAATCTCTGTTCCACCACCAGAGTGACGCTCATAGACGTTCCCTTAGATCGYTGCATGGTATCACTGGGGCTCTCTTCATACTGCAGCTACAGAATCAGAGCAGGTCTCTTTGAAGTCAGACACAGTTATCACAGGAGATAAGTACAAGACAACAATAAGTCTATTGCAGGAACCTCAGRGTGACCGCAGCAAGGACTCAAGGACTGTTTCCAGGAATACACAGAAACRATGCTTCACTTCCACTGCAGCAGTACATAACAACAGGAATACTTGTATTTATTTGAAATTCCTTTTTCTTTGAATTTAGTAAACCTCAGAAACAGTTAACAGAGCCAAAATATAAAATATGAATAAGACTGTTCCACATACTGGGCATTTAAGGGGGCAAAGATTTCTCAAGCCATGACCTGTACCACGGAAATTATCTGCTCTGACCTATTTCCATGAATGATACTCAAATAAAACAAGCAGTAAAAAGTAATTTAATGAAGGTTATAGATAATCATAAAAATCAAATTTAAAGGAATGTGACAGATATGAAATAAGGCAGACACACACATTGTCAATATCCTAAACTTATTTGCTGTTGTGTAAGTTCCCAGAATCCAAGGAATGTGCTGCTGAAAATAGACCTTGACTTCAACATCTTTCTATATTAATAAAATAATAGCAGTCGATAGGCCTTTTTGATTTAATTACAGTCAGACAAGTGAAAAATGCACAGAAAAATCACAGGCATAAGTATAAAAATTCTTCTCTTGTGTTGACTCTCTTCAGAACATAGGAATGCTGTTGCCTGAGATTAACTGATGATTAATTGATGAATCAATATTTTATGATGACTGTTCTTGCACCCTTCCAATAATATTAATCCTGAAGTTCTCATATGGCAATAGGAACATCTGTGTATTTCACAGCATTGAGTCAAATATCACTCGCATAATCATACAAATACAGTAGAAGAGAGTAATTRGTATTAATAGCTAAAATACAATGTTAAATAATTATACTGACATTCTTGTGAGGGTAGTATCAGCTCAGAGCCTGACTTAGAAGAAAGCAAGTGAATAACACAGCTGAGATGAATGGCTGGARGTCTGGGACACTGTTCCTGTATTTCCTTTCTGCTTGAGGTCCTGCTTTCTGACAGCAGGTAGACGTCGGCCGATGTGAGCTAGTCCTGCTTGTACACAGTCTTTATGGCTGGGCAGGTCGGAGTGCAGAGAACTTCTATGTCCCAGTCTGCTTGCCAGAGCAAGAGGATCCCACTCCTGGGACTGCTGTCTGACATGTGCACAGCCATTCCCAGCGCTGCAACCCTTCAGGAAAAAAAAGCTTCTATCCTCTCAGAGACTTCAGTCTGAGCCTTAAAAATAGATATCTATACAGAGGTATCTACATCTGCCTAACAGTAAATAAGACCTCTTATCTCTGGAATGTGCAAGTAGTCGAAGAAAATGCATTATTAAAAACAAATAATAAATTAATTATGATTAATTTCACAGTTGCATTTATTAATTCAAAATTAATGTTTAATCTTCTTCATAGAAGTCATTGGGAGGTGTATTATCACTTTCTCCTGTGAAGCAAACAACTGGAAAATCCAAGACTTTTAATTAAGCATAGGATTTTTAAAGAGAAGTCATCTTTTAGACCATGGTAATAAATAACAGTGATTGATAAACCCATTTTACACAATTATACGTTGCATTATACATTACTGTAATTTACAGGCACAAACTTCTTATAGTTGACGTAAGCTATGAAGACCATCCCCTCAAAAAATTCTTCTAAATTAAAGCCCAGTTTAAAAAACAGCATAWCATGACAGTAACATTTCCATTGGGTATTCTATTATTATGTTAATTGGGGCATGTAAAGAAGTCAGAAGAAACTATCATTTTCTCTGCGGAGCACTAGGGATCTCCAAATGGCAGACAATTTAAAGATCTAGTTAGTTATTATGTAATATCTTGCATCCAGAGAAAGCCTCCATTAACTGAACATTAAGGTGGTAAAATACAGTATCAGAAAATATAAAATAGAAGAACTAAGGTTGACTTGGAAACCTTAGGCAGACTTTTCTTCATATGCACCGTCGATGTGGTTTTATAAATACACCAGAGACTAGAGGTGACAGAAAATCTGAAACTGTTTCAAAATAATAATAAGTGAAAATAGTTTATATTTCTTTATTCCACAGTAAGAACATTTTAAGCAAGTGTGAGGTGTCCTCCATTCACTCTATCTCTCCCTTCTTCTTATTTTCTTCTCTTTATCTTCCTTTTCCTTTTTTCTCTTTTCTTTCTCCTTCCTTTTCCTCACTTTCATTTTGAGATGTCAATGAGGGTGAGTTAAGCCAAGAAAAAGAGACTTCCACCGTGGTTTGCAGCCAGGAATATTTCTGGACATCCTAATCACATCCTAATGAGTTTGAAAGCCGAGTTTGCCCATTGAGGAAGCCACTTGTGTCCATGGGGGCTCCATGCTCAAACCTGACATCTCCTTTCCTCCAAAAAATACCAACAACCTCCAAACCAAACAGACAAATAAAAATGTGGTCTCCAGCACATACCTTGGAATACCTTGGATAGCTCTAAATCAGAATGGAGTTTCAGATGTACTCGAGCAGAATAGAGTCCAGTGAGAACCTTTCAGCACATTTATCCTGAAGCACACATTAATAGAAATAACTGAACAGTTATGAGAGGTTTTTTTATGTTACACTTTTTTTTTTTTTATCAATGAAATATGCAGCTATGAGCTGGAAGAGCTACATACTTATATGGGCCAAAACCTTGAGTAAGAACATGCTATTTTTGCATCCTCATTTCCTGACTGCAGCTGCACCTTCAAGCCAAAATCAGGAAGCCTGTAAAATAAGCCTAGACTTTAGCTTTTAAGTCATATCTTAGAGTCAAATAAAAAGCCATCTGGGGGATTCTTTTTAAACCTTGAGCTAGTGGAAGTATTACATGTCAGGAACTCAGAATATTACACTAGGTGCCCAAATTTGGACTAAATACCAACCGATGAACATCTTTAAAATCTTCGCTTAGAAAGAAATGTCTTCAGATTTCTTCTCTACATTTAAAAAAAAAAAAAATATAGATGTTGCTCCAATTTAAGTTTGAAATATTAGGTTTATTTTAGCATTTTGAAGATGCCTTCTGTTTACAGACACCTTACAGCTGAGTCAGGGATCCAACCAACAACCTCTGCTCCCTAGCCTTTCCTGCTGCCAGCAGCTAGAGAAAATACTCCACCTTCTTTTTCCATCCCCTTTAATTTCTATTATTTTGAACAAAGCACTGCTTGATTATCTCTAGGCTGCTGGAGAATCCTTTTCTCTGCGTTTTGAGAGAGGGCCTTGAAGGGGCAGCGCCCTGTGCCCCATTGCTCGCCCTTTAGGACAGTCCTCTGCACGGCCACCCAGTGCTCCAGCTGCAGTGAACAGGAACCTGCAGTGAACAGGAACCTGCAGTGAACGTTTGCAAGAGCAGGGGAGCAAGGAGAGCAGCTGCCTCCTACTTGGCAGCCTCCCTGCCAGCTGTGGGTCCCACTGCCGGCACCTGCCTGGTGGGGACCTCTCCAACACCTCCCTGCAACAGTAGGAGACCTGCCGCTCTCCTCTCCATCCTCATTCCAGAGGCTTCCAAAAGACCAAAAAAAGAAGAAAAAAACCCCTTCAAAAATAATAGTAAAAAMCACCCATAGATAATAAAAATGACAGCAATTTCCTTGCAGTGTCTGAGCCTCCAGGACTTAGCCCTCTTTGAATGCCAGACTTTCTTTACTCGGTTGTCAGGCAAGCAGGCTGGGTGCCAAGCCACAAAAAAAATGTTGTTTTTGTGCACTCTCACACATGACCCATATATTTGTGACGAGTTTCTCAATTACACCCCGAGGAGCTGCAGCTCCTGCCATTCGCTGCTGCCTGGAGCAGTTCAGGTTAAGCTGGAAGAACGTGTCCACTTGCAGTCGCATTGCAACCACTCGGAGCAGCTTTCACATGGCACTTGGCACCCTGGACAGAGCAACTGGCCTGGAAGCTAGCTTTAAATATAAATAAATGTGTACAGGAGGAGTTGTTTTTGTTTAAATCATTGTTTATTAAAGTAAAAGAGCATTGACATAAATAAAATATGACTTCTTTTCTCAGTAAACCATGTCCAAGATGTTTTATTACTTTTAATCACATAGTACAAACACAGCTGGACTTTGTTTTCCTTTTTATTTCATTACTTGCCTCATTTTAAAATGATCCTATCGATTTTATTATTCATGAATAATATTCTTGGGCCATGCAAAAACTCTAGCGATTTACAAGCTGTGTTGTATTTCCATTTATTGTAGTCATTTGCAAAATCAAGCAATTTTAGCAAATCTTGGAACTCTTAGGTCTTTAGGATCTTGAATATACGTATTTGGTCATCCAATTTCAGGCTGCCTGATAGCTGTGCTAAGGTCCATAGTGTTTAAAAGTATGATAATAGACACTCCATTAAATATTTCCTCAGCATTCCAGAAACATTGAGAGTAACAGGTCACATTTAATAAGAATTTTCCTCCTACTTTATCTGATGTCTTGCGAGTTAAATACAAATTCTGTCCTGATGCTACGCTGCTGCGTATACACTCCCAGGGTACTTTTCTAAGCAAATATTTACTTAGTAAATATTACCATGTTCTGAGAGCACAGCTTATAATTCACATCATAGACTGGATACACATTGATTCTTAGCAAAGGTTTTCCTGTAAGATTTTAAACATACACTGTGAATGATTTAGCTCTCTACTCAGCAAATAGGATCCATGGGCAAGTTCAAGTGCTTCCAGCTGAGCGCCCTGAGAGGCAGCACAGATGGACCATGCAACCACTCGGCAAAAATCCATGTGAGACCACAATCCTTCTTCAAATAATCTTCTTAAACGGCACAGCATAAGATGTCCAATTTGGATTTATCTCCTGGTTCACAAATAAGGTGCTTCTGGGAATGGAGAAGAAGGAAATTCATGTTGATATGTGCCTGGGACCTACTATTTTGTCCTCATGAATGAATTTCAATAGGACTTTTCTTTGGGTTTCGTCAAGATGCGTTGCATCTTGAACACTGCATTTTGAACATGGCTCCAGAAGAGCCACCAGAAGCTCACTCAACCCATTGGTTCAAACTGCCAACCCTGCTGCCAGTGTGTAACCCAAGACAAACCAGATGTTTTTTGCAAAGAAAGGAACCGTGGAGCTACACTGTTTGCAGGATGAAACTACCTCTGTTCCTAAGTCTGCAAAATTGAGCAGTGAATCACGGAAGAGCAAGTAGTCCCACCGACAAGATATCCTTCCTTCTGGCAGTATTAAATTAATCTATCACAAGTTATCACAAGGACTTACTGTTCAAATTGGCTATCACTTCTAGATATTTTGTCCATAAGCACTCAGAAATAGTAACAGGGAAAAAGAAATCTTTCAAGGCTGAAAAGAAATTATTTGACCTGAAATACACATTCAACCTATCCCTAATTTTTACCATTTAGAACAGTTTCCCTTTTGCAAAACAAAGTTTGCATAAGAGACAAGCATCAAATAATAAATAAATTTTGCTGCAACATCTTACATGGAATTAATCAATATCTTTTTCAGACCAGATATTAATATTTTATTCTAAAATCTACAGGCCAAATGCCAAATTAATATTTTATTAGTTTGTAGGCTATGTGGTCTGCCCAAACTTCTTTCTCTCTGTTTCTCCGGTATTCGATTACTTTGATTGTATAATTATTATGTTGCTCATCATATAACCCCACATGAGACTGGAAAGTCTAGAAGGTTTTGAAACATGAGTTGAAAGACTTCTTTAAGAAAAGATTTTCAAGACCCAGTTGATTAAACTGTTTTCTGAGACTTGTAAGACTTGGGTAGCTGAAGTTCAATTTCAAAATTCTTTACAAGCAACCAAGCTCCCCAGCTCAAATAAAAAATGCTGACAATCTTGTGAATTCAGAAGAAAGTTTATACACACATATACTGGCAAATTAATGCAGCCCTCCATCTCTCATCTAGAACTTAACTCCCTGCCATATTTTTCACTAAAATCTTAAACAAACATTGCTGAAATCATTATGATGAGCAAGGCGGTTACATCCTGTCTTCCACAAAAATAGGTCTTTTTGCATATTTTTTTCCTTAGTCTGAAGTAATTCCTCTCAAGACCTTTCCTTATTTGTAGATGAAACATTAGTATGTATGCTTTTGTCATGTTTTGGRAGGTTTGTCTTTCTTTTCCTTTTTCTCTTGATAATTCCCAAAGCCTTTTGCTCTCCTTTCTTCTTTTTTGTTAGTAATCCCTGCTTACATTTTTAACTTCTGTGGCTTTACTCCCTCTTTTTTGTTTTGTTTTATTTTGTTTTGTTTTTCCTTCTCTGTTTCTTTACCATCTTCTCATACTCATATTACAGCTCAGTTCTCTGCAGCTGTTGCTACTCTTTGCCATTTGGCTTTATCCTGAGCAAATACCTACACTTATGTTTTGACGCTAGATGCTGTGTTTGGGTGGGGGGAGAGAGAACTGAAAGGTATATTTAACATTAGTTGAACTGGTTCAGCCTGAAACTGGAGAGTAGGGTGTGAATGACCAGATTATCCAGCACTCATCTGGAACTGGGGACTGACCTTGTCCCCATCGTGTTGCTGGGGTCAATGACCTGTTGTACTTTTTAAGCAGGTATCTTCCTCTTGAGTAACTTCTGAAGAGCACTTCTGAAGACAGAGGGCCTTAACTGGTGGCCGGAGATGGGAGTAATTTTATTTTCTGGATTACATGTGCAGTGTGAAGTCTGCCACCAAGCACTGAAGAACCAATAGCTCCTGTCACCTCACACTGTTTGTGAAGGGGACTCATCCTCCATGGGAGAGCACAGAGCACTTCTGCAGTCACTTCCCTCTGTTCACTGCCTAATAAAGAGTTCACTCGTCAGACAGATGAAAATATAAAGGGGACAAGGAATTTTCCTGAGATCAGGCTTTAAACTGGTAGATGCTATAACACCAGGAAGTGATGGGAGAAGAGGTGACTTTTTTTTCCCTGGTTCTTTATGGAGGAGAGAGAGAAAAAAAAATGTTATTACCTAAGCAGAACGATGTTACCTAAAGCTAAATCTAGCAAAATAGTAGAGTTAATTGCTCTTGAGAAAATTTTCATGGCAGTTCAGACAACCACAGGCAATTCTTTGACTTACTAATTTTTCATCTTCACAGGAGGACATTATTAAAGCATACAGGTAGTGGACTCTGGCCTGAAGTTTACTGAACATAATCTGAGAAACTACTGAACAGGAACTGCAGGACATCACAAAGTGAGAGACTGGCAAAAGCTTCAGATGGCACCCTGAGGAATGACCTGGTTTCCCAAATTGTTCCAGCSTCACAAGGAGGAGTTCTGTGAGAAACATACAAACTTCTCACGTAATTAGAGGGGAGTAAAAGGGGAGCTCCAGGGAGTACAAACACTTGCGTGGCCAGCTGTGCCCAAGTAAAGGTATCACTAATACTAATCAGTATTACCAAGGTAGCTGTGTTAGTAATACCAATGAGTAATACTATATAAGGCTGAGATTACCTAGGTAACAGCATCAGAAATATCAACTTTGTCCCAGATGTAACAAAATTGGAACCAACAAGGGAAAAATAAACAAGGAACATGAAGAGAAAATCAGGGAGATAGGACAAAAGACGCTGTTTTAATGTACTCAGCATGCTGCTAATGCTGCAGGACAGGATTTGCATGCACAAGTATACATAGGAGTGTGTATGCAAATATATTTGCAGATGTCTTATCTACATGTCTCAACACAAAGTTAACTCATCCTTTTCTCAAAATCTTGCAAGGTAATATAGAAGCAGAGGAAGATGATGTGAAATCTATGAGAAATTTTGAAATTTTGAGAAGAAAATACTAGGTAACCAATTACAGTTTTGGTGAAGATTTTGTCTCCTGATGTATTGTTCTCTGTGTGACTGCCAGTTTAGATACAGGAGAATGAGAATGGTAAGTTTGCTAATCTGTATGTGTTTAGATGATATAAAAAAATTATTTTAGAGAACATGTCTTGGACAGCTTCAACATTTTTACTGATTTATATACTGTACAAGATGGCATTGGAAGGGGAGTTGTTTTGGCACATGTATGTTGATATACACAGACACACTCACATTCAATTGCAAGTATCCTATAAGAAGCTTTCAATTGCTGTTTATATTAAATGCATTTCCAGTTACAATCTTAAAATGGATTTTAAAGTGTTATGTTTTAAGGTTTACATCTGCTGTTGGCATGAAAAATGTAAAATAAAATCATTTTAGAAAGGAATTGAAAATATTTTCAAGTTTTCACTATATACCTATAGGTATTGATATCAATGAGAGGCAGATAATTTTTGTGCTTTTACTTCATATGGATATTATTGTACCTAGATGAGAGGATTTAAAGATATTTGAAATAACAGGTAGTTTTAACTGAGATGGAATGTAAGTTAATCAAAATTCTCGCTGTGCATCATGTATCCTTCAATCTTGGCTAAATTTGAGAATCCTGGATAACAAAATTACATTTCCGTTTTTTAATTTATTCCATCTGGAATGCAGTGGAATGACTAAAGGATTAGTTACTAGATGTAAATTGGGGAATTCCTATCAGCTGTACCCTCAGATTAAGGTTGATACAACACAGCTGGAGTTCTCTTTTATATTTAGTCAGTGTTATAAATCATATAAACTGCTCTTTACATCCAAGRTGTCCTCCTGCCCTCTCAAATTGTGGTTAATTTCCATTTCTTGAAAGCTAATCATGTTCATTTGAAGGAAAATAGCAAAATAGGGACTGCGTAGATCCCTGCAGCTTTCATTACAATGCTGGATCTTTCATAAGCTGGAGCTTGCGACGTCTCCTTCTGCTCAATGTGATACTGAGGCAGAAAATAAGATTTCCCTGGAAGATAAATTTAACTTAAAATAGGCCATTTATAAATAAGAGTTGGCAAACTTGAAAATACTTTCTATGTATCATGAACTCAATTTTTTTTAAATTGTGGTCACCTTTCTTAGGGAGTTAGCTACCTTCAAGGTTGGTGACTGATGGAAGTTCTCTCTCCTGCTGAGTTCATCTCCATGCAAAGAACTGTTTCAAAGGCATCGTGTTTCCTTGGCTTCACATAAGTTCTACCTAAGGCCGCAGTGAAGTCAGCAGCAACGAAAGCTTTTCTAATCGTAATGCACCTCAACTCTGACCTGGTTCATCCATAAAATTGAATAATCAGATTTTCTAATTATTCTACCTATTCAATTAGTTTGTAGAGGCCAATCTGTTTCAAACAACACCCCTGCACCCTTCAGCAGACCTGATAATATTGGTTCATTTAATATAAGATCACTTAGTTTATCATTATAGATTTTCTCATGTCCTTGACTCAAGAAAAATCTGAAGCTTTTCTTATGCAAGTACAAAAGCCACAGTGTTATCTAAAGTGTCTTAGCATCCTCTCAGCATATAACAAACCTGGTGTTAGAGCAAGGAGATTCCACAAAATAAACTTGTATAAGTCTTCAATATTGCCTTGTTAATAAAGGTATGTTTCATTTTATGAAAATATAATGAAAACTCAGAGTCATTGGAGATATCTGTGTACATCTGTATGTGTGGCTAGGGAAACACATGCAGATTTATTTGATGAGCAATTTTGCATCTTTTATTAAAACTCAAGTATTATAAAATATAGATACTCAAGCATGTGTATATTCATGAACATCTCTGTATGTATGCATATAAGAATACACTTTATTGTCTTTCATTAGTATCTGCATCAAAGTTAAATGATTCATAAGATGACATAGGAAAGCTTTGACACCTTTGCATATCAAAAAGATTACAAACTTGCAGATTCCTTCCATAGTGTCATTAGAAACACAGAATACTATTTCAGATTGCTAATGAAATGGCAAAAAGATAACATAGCTCTTTCTTTGAGACTCACTCTTCTAGAGAAGAAAGATTAAGGCGTACTTATTTCCAAGGTGCTTTCTTTTGCCTCTTTTGACCTTTTATTTGTTTTGTGTGTGTTAGTTATTCTCAAAGGTTGTATTATTTAACTTTTCCATTACTTGCTTTCTTAACACAAGTTGATAAGAAATTAAACTTAGGTATTTTGCAAGAATTAGCATCTTTAATAGCTGTAGTAATGTTTGATTTGTGTTCCTTGGTTGTAAAATATTGGAAAGGGTACACTATGTTATTACACTCACCTCACAGATGTTGAGCTGTGTTTCTGTAAGCTGCAAGTAAAAACACATCTAATGATCTCCTCCTATTCCTGTGTAGCTTTTTTTTCACCAGTGAAGAACTGTTACAAAGTGTGACACATTATTTACAACAGGCAGTCTCTGATTACAACAGGCATCTCTGAACGCCGATGAAGGTCAGGAGGGAAATCCAGGCATTCCTCAGGATGAAATAGAATGCTTGAGCTTCATTTACTGAGACCTTGGGTCACGGACTTTATCCAGTCTGGACACAAGTGTCCAGAGAACAAGAATACAGTGCAAGAATCGAGAGCACAACCACTTCATACCCTGGGAGAGAGCTCCTCTGTTTTCAAGAGCGCTAGCTTTGCTCGAACAATGAGAACACAGAAACAAACTAGCAAACCATCGTTTTTTATATATTCCTTTTTTTTTTTCCTCAGAGCTATTCATACCACCATCACCTAGGATACCCTGGAAAGATACATCTGCTCACAGTTTGGCTAAGCCCAGGTGAAGAAAAGTTGCAGGAGGCAGGAATAGTTTTCTCTTGCAGACTACTATCAGAGGTGGCAGGAGGGTATGGTGGGGAGTGGGGCCGGTTGCCTATTTTGTTTTGTTTTTCCCTTTTAGGTCCTTTGCCTCCTTTGTTCTCTCAGGTACCCACCAGGGTCTCAGGTGTGGAGCAGGTGGCACCACATGTGGAAAGAGTGCTCTTTTGGGACAGTTACACTGTGTTTTTCAGAGAATTTAAGTACGTTGCATGCACACATTGCAAGACACAGCATATGCTTAATGTTAACTTTTTCCACCCCACCCCCTTCCAGAAGGACATATTACAACAGCAGGTGCTTGGGGAGGTCTTTCTGTTGCGGGGGGAAGAGTGTGCATGGTTGGTTTAAGACACGGTACCTTGTTGGTCGCTTCAGTGAAGTGAACTTAGAAGGCAAATTCTTGTGAGAAGTTAAATGCTTCTTTCTGCCTTGGCTTCCCTAACTGCAGTAGGAGTCCACGTGGAGTTGAGTTTAGTCTGAAGTTCATGAAGCTGAGGTCCCTGCTTGTTGTTTGTGACCACTGCTATTCAAATATGTGGAGCACAAGGTAGGGTTTTTTTTTTTTTTTTCTAATAATCTATCACTTCTCTTAATTAATGTAGGAAAGGAAATACCCCTCATATTTTTCAGGTGAAGAATAGAAATAAACCCCACTTTTGTTCTCATTAGGGTTTGGGGGGATTTATTGCTTTGTTTTTACGAGCAGCCCAGATGATAAGATTGAATCTAAAACTTTAGTTTTCTCCTAAGCTCTTGCTTTGTTAAATAACTTTAACAAAACTACATGGAAATATGAGGTCTATTAGAAAAACAATGTAATGAAAGAAAAATAATAAAACAGTCTCTTTAAAAGGTAGCTCTTAACCCCTGCCAAATTAATATGTTATCCTTGCAGTAATTTTGGCAGAGCAGTATGAACTATAAACAGAAGTTTAAATATATGATAACTATCAATTTATATTTTGTCCAATTCTATCTTTTTCCAAACACTCCCTTTTATTTTGATAAAAATCCAGTATTTTTGATAAAAATTCCAGGCTCCAGTAATAAGAGGCAGTTAAGTCTAAGAGACTTCATTTTGATATGAGAACTATATGTCTTTTGTTGCTTAATAATGATATATTATTGCTGAATAACTGAAGACAAGCATAAGTTTTAACATAGATTTAGTGTAATCTTAAAATTTTCAATGTTATTTTGCTTTCAGTGACAGGTTGTGGCTCTATATTTTCTTAAAAAAAACCATATCCTACTGTTCACAGAGTCCAGATTGCTCTTTAACCATGACTTCTATTCTAAACAAAGTTAAATCCTGATTAGAACAAACTTGCGGTCTAAGCCACCATTTCTAGGATAGAAGTGAACATGCTGCAACAATTATGCTAATTTTATCATATGATGCATATGTACATTTGTCTTTACTTAATGAGTGTGCAAGCATATATATACTGCATGATTAAATTCAAATAACAACTTTACTTATTTTAAAGTGATGAAATAGAACCTTTCATTCACTCTGCTAAGTAGAGAATATTTGTTAGACACCTGTGGAAGTAAATCCTGAGAGGGACAGATTTTCCTCTGGTAGCGAGGTTTTGAGAGAAGGGTTTTTCTATTTTTCCTCTGCCTTCATTAAGTATTTTGTCAGTACACTTCTTCRCAAATGCAATTACAATAAATATAAATATACAGAAAGCACTGGCAGAAATCATATAAGCTAAGACATGCAACAAAAGGAAATGGTAAGAACAAAATCGAAACACCTATATTTCTCAGTTACAAGATTGTGCTGTGTTTATCTACAACATATCAAGTCCTGCAAATATATATGCATGCAACTTTATTGAGATAACTAAACCAACTCATGATTATGGAACTCACTAAAGCACTAAATCACTTTTACTAATAAAATAGTACATTTTGGGATGTAAATTCTCACAAATTCTTGTAATAAACTGGTTTTCAGGAAAAAAAATCTGACACTTTCACCAACATTAGAGGCTTTATAACCAGAATACAAAGCAACAGAATTCCAGCCATAACCTAAAAAAAAAAAAAANAAAAAAAAAAAAACAAAAAAAAAAACCAACCAAACTGATGATCAATGAAGAATCACAGAGGCAGGGAAGAAAAAGGTGAAAAAAATTCACAGGGATTTACTTGTTAAGAGCTCTATAGAGAAAAGCTGGATTTTTGTGAAAAGTAGGATTTATGTTTCATATGGAATACTTAGTCTTTGAAAAGATTATTTATCCTGAATAAGACAATGCTGACATAACAAAGAAATTAAGCTGCAAATAGTTCAATGAAGATGATGAAATGTTCAGGGTTTTTTTTTTTATAAAAAGTATTCCAGTTACAATTTGTTAGGAATTCAGTGTGCTTAGCATTTCACAATGTAATTTTGTTTTGAATTTGCACTTTTGAAATCAAATATTTAGCTGAAAAGTACATTCTTTGTATTAAAAAACAATTTAGAGAAATCAACATATTTTTGTCAGAAAAAAAAGAAAAAAAAAATGAGATGCTGAGAAATTACAAATAGCCCTAGAGAATTATCTGAGCCTGGAAAAATCCAAGAGCATTGCTGAGCCCTGCGGAAGATTTGACTGCTCTAAATACCTCAGGCTCGTCCCTGAAGAGCCAAGTAAATGATACGTTATGTTGACACAGAATGTGACAATCAAACTGTGTGAATCATGCATCCTGAGGGTTTAGGCATATTAATAAGTGTGGTCTTCAGGTAGTAATATTCTGCAATGTATACCTACCCCAAGCTTTTTGGGAAAACTTTTCCATAAATATAGGAAATATGCTAACCCTAATGACCGTAACCCTGACGCTGTCCTGGCTGAATCTTGATTAATTGTGTGGTCCTCGGCCCACAATTCCAACCACTGTCATTCCAGTGGCAGCCAACACGTGGGCACCATTCATGTGAGAGACAAAGAAAACTCATTTCTCAAGAATTGACACCTATTATTAAGCACAAAGGAATTACTATGAGCTAAGTATTTGACACACAGGAAGCATCTAACCTTGTCTGTCAGAAATAACCTCTCTATATGAATAGATTCTTGTGCATTCATTCAGAAAGAGCCAGAGCTGACACACCACACTGTGCGATCCCCAGGAGAAAAGGATGGTACGCTTCCCGGGAGGGATTGATCATCTCTGCTTTTTACTCCCTTCTTTTCCCTTCTGCTCAAGTATGAGCAATGTTAAAGTGCACTTGGATGAAGTAGTCAATCCACTAGCTATTCAATTAGTTCTTTAATTAAAATAATAATTGGCCATTGAGATTAGGTGTCTGTTAATTTATTTCAATCCAGGGATGGATTGTATACTGTTTTTTATTAACATATTAATACAAGTAAAATAAGTACCCATTTTATAGATGTAATAGAAGGTCAATGTCTTACCTACATAGCATCAACTCTAAGCAAAGAGGAGTAAAGAATAAATAAGAGCAAGTACTTTATTCTGCTTTGTAGACAGAAAATGAAGGTTGCAGTAGTGTTCTCTATAATCTACCTATCTATAATCTCTAAAATCTACAGTCTACCTTGGGTGGTACTAATACGAATATATTTGATCTATCAAGAATCACAAACTTCACTGAAATTGATAGCTTGCTAGATGAACTCTTTCTCAGATTAAATGAAGGAATAATTAAATGCCTTCTTATCTGGAGATTGCTGAAAGAAGTTAGCAATAAAGGAACTGGTCTTCAAAGACAGAAAGACACAGAGAACTCGGGAAAATAAAGCTTTTCCTAGAGCAGATAATAAATGCCATGGCAAATGCACTCTTTTTTCTGACTTTGTCTAGGGATATAGGAAAGATTTTGTAAAGAAGAAAAGAAAAAGAGAAAGAACAATAAGATAGTCCCCCAAAATATTTTCCTGAACATCTAAAGGTGTTAAGTTTGTGCTCTAGACTGAAACAGATCCTAATCTTTAAGTGATCTCTTAGACTACAGGCAGTTATCTTTCACCTATCATGGGAGAATAGCCTTCTGCCCTGTGCTATACACCATGCCATGTCAGATGGGTGGCAGATGATTGTCTGGCAATTTGCAAGCATTTAGTAGTACTCTTAAGCTCCTCTGAGAGTTAAACCTGACATTTTGAGATGCCAGTATCCATTTTTTTATATCAACTCAAAAATTTCATTCATGGCTGTGGTTCAATAGCAGACAGAAGCAAGGAAAGGTTGTCATATCATGTCATGTCATTTAAACCTCAGAGGTGACTGCCCCAAAATTCCTATTCTGCTTTTCCTACATGATCTCTGTCAGAACTTTCACTTACTCTAAAACAGAATGTGAAGAGAGGAATTTAAATTTTGTTTCAAAAATGCTCAGATTTTTCAAAGTGTTTGCAGGGTGGAAAGAACATTTTCTGCTTTGGTCTACTCTACAGTTCAAGATGACTTAAAAATCACTATGTGTAAGTATTTGTGGGACTGACTCCAGGTGAAAAATACCAGGGGACAGGCCACATGAAAAAGAACAAGCACAAGAATTCTTCAAGTTTTGTGCTGTTTAACGCACCGTGAAAGGGATAACACATAACAGTCTAAACGACATTCCCAATTTAACTTTAATTTGATGCAATTCTTGTTTCACCTGAGTGGATTGCATAGCTTTGTGTGTCGCACTGGGAACAGATAAATGTTCCAGGCTACAGCATAAAGCTTGTAGAAAAGCCTTTAAAAAAGATGAAAATTTCTAAAAGTTGTTCGTAAGCTCATAATATTTCTAAGGTTTCATGTGTTCTCTGAACCACATAGACTAAAAAGTAGGTCCAGACTTCTAAGTTCAACTTCTGACCAACTCTGGTTTTAATGTTTACTTTCAAAGAATTACGCTAACATAAGTGTAGATTTCTTTAGTGAACAAGGCAGTGCCTTCATAATATACCATTTAATGTAACTTATTCTTTTAAGTTTTGTTTGCCTTTAACAATGTGCAAATTAGATTATTTTTAAATCAGTAAGACTGGTAATCTAGACTGTTCCTTTATTTCATCTCTAAATAAATGTTTCCTGTATTTTCATTATAAAATCTATGTAATGCATAATAAAATTCACAAACCTTTCTTTTCAAAGAATGAAAGCATAACCTTTTAGGTCCTTAACCATATCATAACTCAGTAATTACAATTAAATAGTGCAACACTACTCCCATGAGTAAGGTTTTGTCCTGTTGTCATAAGACTGAATCCAATAATTGTATAAATATATTGCACAAGGTTTTTTTTTTTCCTCTAAATATGATTTAACTATGAGCTGTTCTTTTTATTGCTTAAAATGTCTTTGGCCAATAACTTTTGTAATTGATTTTGTACATGTATCTGTACATATTACTTTGAGTAATTCTTGCAGCCACCCTCTGGCTAGCTTATACTTTGGGTATAACTGCATAAACCAGCATAAACTAGAGTATAAACTAGACCACACAAAAGCAATGGAAGGTAAAATGCAGAGGTGAACTGAATACGATCCTACCTCAAATGTTTACCTGGAATCCTTTTCCTATTGAAGTAGATCTTTAAATGATTGGACCTGCTAATAATCTTAATTGTACTGCTAAAATGTGACAGATGATAATTTTCAATTTATTCTACCAATTCTACCAATTCTATTCAATTTATATATCAGCATACATACTTTAAAAAAAAAATAGGGCATTTCCTAAGTATTGCTTGGCTGCCTATTTATTGATCTTGCTCTCAGGAAAACAGAAAACAGATTTTCTGGGTTTTTTATGCAGCTGAAGCAAATTATTTTTGATGTTATAGCAAAGATATTCTAAAATTCTATATGTAAAATTTCAGTCGAAGAAATTTTAAGATGGGTTCAATCACTCTGAAAAGGATTCTATGGCAAAGAGAATTCCGTGATCCAGAAGCCCTTCTTCATATTGCACAGTCCTGCTGTCCTTATTCTTAAGTATACTTTCTGTAGAATCAAGCACACAATCAGATCCTAACTAACCAATATGGCCTAGTTTCAGTTTTGAGAATTCCTATTGATTTCAGTAAATGGTTTGAACATACAAAGTTACGCACAAGCTCAAGCACCTGTAAAAACTGTGATGCTGGGAAAGGATCGCAACTTATGAAGGTTCCCTGCCTTGCCTTACAATTAAATTCTACCCATAATTTATAGTATTCTACTTCCATAACCTATCTCATCTAATCTAGTCTACTAATAGCACTAACATATCTAATGTATATCTATATAAATGTAGGTATATCTTTATGTATACATAAGCGTATCCCAGGATTATAAGATAACTGAGTTTGGAAGATACCTGTGGAGGTCTCTAATCCAACCCCCTACTCAAGCATGGTGACCTCTGGAATCAGATTAGGTTGCCCAAGGCTTGATCCTGTCTGGACTGAAAATCTCCACGGATGGAGACAACAAAACCTCTGGGCTTCACTGCTGTCCTACACTGTCCTCAGAGAAGAAAATTTGATGTCGTCTACATATCGTGTGTGTGTATAGTATGTATATATGCGTAAGTGTATATATGAAGGCATATATATACACTTACATACATATTAGTCTACTCACCAGTCTATCAGGTATAGTATTCTGTATATAACATTTAGAACATAATTGTGCATGTCATCCATAGAACTCTAGTTAGAACTTAGGCACATGCCTGTAACATTATGCTTGTTCTGATCTTATAAGGAACATTAGTTCAGCTTTGACTTCAATAGGATTTTTGTAGGCTCAGGCTTTAATTAAGTAAGTTTTTGTGCTTTAATAATATCTTAAATGAATTTACAAAAATATTCAGATACCAGATATAGTAGCTTTCCTTTTTTCTAGATCTGATTAAGATGTATTTAAACACCTGTTGGAGTATAAAGGCGACTAAATTAAACTAGAACTCAAAGTAAATATGAATCATGTGTTCAAGACAGGTGCATGTTCAGCTTATTAATAGTATCTTCTAAATATGTATATATACACACGCATTTTCTACTGCTCATCCTGCATGGTATTTTGTTTTACAAAATACTAGTTTTATCAGAGTTGATGGAATGATAATTGGCATTTCATTAAACAGAGGAAATATTAAAGCTATGAAATAGCTATTAGGGTGAGGAGGAGACCTGCAGACTCTTAGTAAGTTGATTCAAATTTACACAGACATTCATTAAAGTTCAGTAAGCCACCAATGTGCCATCAGGAACTTCTTGAGTTGGGTAAGAGACAAAGAAATTCTTGAAATTTCTCGAACTTGACTTTCTGTGGATTTCTGAAACATACTGCCCTGAAGAAGGTAAATGACAAGTGCAAATTTTCACTCCTATTAGAAGACTGTAGCTGTATAGTTAAAGAGTATATTCTTTCTTCAGCCATTTCCTGGCAAAGATGAGCTTCCCAAGTTAGCTTATAAGTGGGTCCTGATTTTAAAGAAACACTTCTAGTGTGTCCCCAGCGGCTTAGGAAACATCCAGGACAGGACTCATATACAATCTTGATTTTAGATTTACTCAAATAATTACAGTTACTCTTTGCAAAGTTTTTAATCTTCTACAAGTACATTTTTCATATTTATTCATGTTCTGAAGTATGTTTGTCCTCTCTTATCTGCAGTGATTTTAGGAAAGGAAACGGTTTCTGGCTAAATGCTGTAAATTTGGAATTCTAGGTAACTGCTGCAAAGTTGTCTGAAGGCTTTTTATCATCTGCAGGTGACCTGGATTTTCAGTGATTCTGCACATTGTCTTCCATCAAGGAAGTGCTAGTTTTCTTTTCTTGGTATCCTTGAACAACTCTGAGCAGAAGACAAAATGATATATTTATCTTCTGCATTCCCTTTCCCCTCAGCTGAGCTGTCAAATCATAACTCCTGTCCTTTGTGTTGTGTTTTTTGACTTTGTACAACCCAAAGGAAAGTAGGAAGAGGACAGAGACTTTCTGGAGTTTGCACAAGAGGTCAAAAAATTGAAATCAGACACCCAGGCAGATACTGAGTTAAGAAGCACCATTATGAATGTGTTGTTAAAGACAGCTGTGTAGATCCAATAAAGGATCAAAGCACATTTATAGATCTGTCTACAGATAGAGACGTACCTGTACTAGCTTAATATTTCTGTTTCACCAGCAATCTAAAATCAGTCAGCTATTGACTGAAAGAAGTTCCCCTGGCTGTAGAGATCCCAGACAGTCTGTATGCTGGCAGACTGATGAGCACTGTGAAATGAATGGGATGAGCTCATTCATCTTGGACTGAAGAGTCTACATGACATACACCACATGCTATGACCCTGTCATGGAGATGAGCAAATCAGCTTCCATACAGATCAGTCTTCATGAAGACTGTGTCTGCATGTGTGTGTGTGCATGCACCGTACAAGAATTTCACGTTTGGGTGGAAGCTTATTTGTAATGTGAGCAACAATGTACCATATATTTTATGGAAAATGACAGCTGATTTACTAATGGTTCTGCTTTCAAGAAGATCGAGGATAGTCTAAATTGTACTTCTATTGTTTTGCTGTTTTAGTGTTACTTTATTATTGAATAAAAAAAGTACATGGTATTCTATCTTCATAAAGGAAACATCTGCTTCTGCATATCATGATAAAAAATACCAGGCCAGTAGCTCTGGCCTGTATCTCAGCAGAGTAAATGTTGCTGAAAGAAGAAAGTGCTACAAAACTATAGCTGTTGTTTTGTGAGATTATCTATTTAAAACGTAATCCAGCTGCTTAATTTCTTTACCACTTTTTCCATAAGTCAGTACTTACATTCTGAATTCTTCATAATTTAAGATAATAATGTTCTTTTAATATGTTTGCTTCAGTCTTCCATACACTTTCTGGATTTAAGCTTTTAATATCAAACTGAAGTTTCTGGAAGGCTTGATTTATTTTAGCACTTTCCAGATCCTTTACATTGTGTTTCTGTTCTTTCTTCACGACTTCAGCCTTGGTGCCTAATCAGTCTATCAGGCCACATTAGGTATTTTTAGATGGCTGGTAGCTAGGCACCCTATTACTATTAAAGATATTAGAGAGTGCTCTAAAATCTCACTGTGAAGAGAAATACCATCAGGAGAAGCTGTGCTACAGATACAAGCGGTGCTAACAAAGAGCTGCTCATTTAAGTTCTCATACACTCCAAACCTGCAGGTCTTACACTGCTTCACAATTAAATGAAGCAGAAAGCAGTGTTCAGACATAATTTCATTTTTTATTTGCTGACACTTCTATAAAGAAAGATAGAACAGGCATTCTGCATCTGTGGGTCCACACAAGCATAGAGTGGATGTTGGGGAGGTATATGGAGAATCTAACCATCCTGCAGAACTTGTTAAGAGCTTTAAGACCTAGAAAGAAGGTCAGCGAGGATGTGACCTGGACTTATTTCTTACTCAAGCTGTGTTCATCCAGGTGAACGCTGCTGCCCCACTCTGCTCACAGGGGAGCTCCTCACAGTAGCACCCATTCCTGAGCACAAAGAACTCAGAACAGGATAGATACTGAGGGTATCATGAGGGTAGATACTTCTGTATCCATAAAGCTCTGGCAGCTCAGGAAGGTAAACGCACAGTGCTGAGCTAAATGCAGAAGCTCTAGTTTCCATATCATCCTTATTATCACCTCCTTTTCTGTGAAAAGTGGTCAAAAGAATTTCTAATTTGTCATCAAAAAACCTGCCTTGCACAAAATCAACCCTGCTCATTCCTTTCCTTCTGTTCCCAGGACTTCATTTGCAAAACTTCCTGATAATACTCCCTACCTAGCAGACCCCAGGAAGGATGAGATTTCTTTCATTTTTCACTACTTTTAAGTACTTCACAAGAATAGCACTACCCATCCTCCTACTGCTTTACTCTTAGCTGAACTTAAAGCTCTCAGAAGCTACTGTGGTGATGCTAAGACCCTGAAGCTTGAACTGGATAGATTTCTTTTCTCAACCTGAGGCAACTACTGCTTTTCATCTCCTTTTTTTCCACCTTGCAAAACAGATGAGATGGAAAAAGGCATCATGGGCTTGAGGTGATAACAGCGAGTAATTTTTACCTGATACAATAGCACTCAACAGCCAGCTAGTGCTGGTAAGAGGCCAAGAAAGGGACAACCTGGCAGAACTTTTGTGCCGGGAGAGCTCTGCTGCTGTTTCCTGTACATTTTTTGTTCCATCAGAGATGCAGGCTCTTTTGCACAGCCAAAGAATTAGTAGCAAAGTGTGAAACCAGAACCACAGACCTTCAGTCACAAGGGTAAGCATCAGTTCAACAGTCTCTGAAGCACCTCAAAACACCATTGATTCCTCCAATGAAAAGACACAGGGAAGATAAGATCTGACAGAAATAGGTTTCCAACACCATGTGAAATTATATTTTGACCACACATACACACAAAGAAATATTGATTCAAATATTTTAAAGCAAATGTCACTGCCAGGTCCTGTAAAGTTTTAAAACTCTCTCACAACCGTGTACATTATTATATCCTCAGATGGAAAGAGGGAAAACAAGGTTTCTCTCCTTTTCTGCTCTTCTCAGTTTTCCAGCTTTGACTAAAATTCTTACTGAATTGGATTAGATAAAAATTGAATTAGATAAAAATTGAAGTAAACAATCTGTATTTTCTTTACCTGCAGAAGGGACAATCCATCCCATCAAAGGATGGATTAGCACTTCAGTAAAACAATATCAGGTTATCATCTTAACTTTTTTTGCCTTATTGTTTTTAGCATTTGGAACAAATATTTACTCCTTTTTTTCTTTATAATTCTTATTTAGATGACTGTTATATTAACTGAAATTCACACAATTGAAAAAATAATTTTACCTGCATTCCTTTTTATTTTTAACGTCTGTTGATTTTTACCTGCTTACAAATTCATGCAAATTTCCCTGTTCCTATCATACATACAGGTATTCTTTTGCTGTTTTTTATTTACATGTTTGGTTTCTATTTTCTTTCGGATTCATATTTTCATATTCTTGTTTCTCTGTTTGTTGCAGCTTAGAACACTTAAGTCTTGAAGCTTAAAAACACAATTTGTCCTTTTAAACTCTTCAAGGCCACATCTCTTTTATATGATTCTGTCTTGTTCATAGTGTCTTTTGGAAATTATTGTATCAGAGTCTTGAAGCGTGTTGACCACTAAGCAGAGTGACCAACCAGTGGGCCAGAGCTTTGGTTCAATTTCTGACTTTGCTTTAGTTAGCAGTAGTTACATTGAAATAAGAGCATGTTCTGAAATGATGTTCTTTAATACCAGTGTGATGTGCAATCATGCCAGGAAAGACTGTCAATGATCTCCTGATTTCTGGACTACTTGTGCAGATAAGTCTGGATAGGCACCGACCAGTGTGTTCCAAGTATTTACATTATCTGCTTGTTCATTCAGCCTTGGATGAGCTGATGCTGCACATCTGTGGTGGTGCTGCTCACTGTCAGCCTTTGAATGCTCATATCTTGCACATACATCTGCCTCATTCAGCAGACATAATATTCCTGTCTTGTGTAGGTGTTATCTTGACTTGGGATAGGTTGATAGCAATAAATCACAAACTTTGCCCTATTGTAGAAAGTATTACTTCCCGTTACTTCTTGCATACTGCCTGTAATATGTTCATATCTCACATGTTTCATGAGCTGACTTGCTGGGCTTCAGTTCAAAGTGCTCCAAGTGTGCACAAAATTTGTACTTTGCTTTGCTTATTCAAAATGCTCTATCTCTGCTAGCATCCCTTAGACACTTTCATTCACTAGTGCTTGTTCTCTGGAATGCATTTAATTAACCTGGTCACCCACTGTGATTTCACAGTCCAAAACAATCCAGGTATTGCTGCTGAGAGAGTATTTGATTTTGCTTAAAGATAAAGGTGAGTTTACCCTAAGCAAGTCTAAGACATGCCTAAGCTATGGACTCTGCAGGTCACCTTCACCTAATAAAATTTATACACTGCCTTATATCTGCTTATATCATGATTTACTGTCTCTAAAAAAAAGCACTTTAGGCTGTTGTTGTTGATCATTTCTAATTTGTACTAAAGCATACAGATTTTTAAGTCTATTTTCAAAATCATTTCCATCCAATGCTCTTTGTGCTGCTCTTAGTGAAGGGGAAGTAATGAGCTGCATGTGTTTATTTTAGATGTTTATATCAGGCAAATCAGTCAGTGTAGAGCGAGATATAAAACAAAGTGGACAGAAAGACAAGTTGCTAGTGGATCAGTTGTGTATAGCAGACAACATACATTCCATCAGCAATTTTCCAATTCTGGGAAGGTCAGACAGTCCTCAATTAACAGTAAAATCTTTGCTGTGAACAAGTTAAGAGTGTTTTGGAGGGGTACGAGAAAGGTTTGATCTGCATAAAAGTCTCAGAAGGCTACAAAAAGGGAATGGTTATAAGAGCTAATACACTTCTCTAGCAAAGGCATGAACACAACTTTATGATACCAGGCAACATTAACATGTCCAGATGTCAAGCACTTCTTGTTCTAAATATGCACATACAAAGAGCCACTGCAAAAAGTAGACTAGTTCTTTCAGTAGGTAGCACTGAAAAGATCCACAGATGAAGAGGTACCTTCTAGTGACAAGCAGGAAAGCTATAAACTCAGATAACTTATTTAGGATTCTCTCTTAGAGTTCCGCAGTATCTCTAACAGCATTCATAATGCCATTATCAAAGGCAATGAAATAGACTATTGCAATGAAATAGTCTACTTTACCCACCCACTGAGGAGCCTTGCTCAGTGCTTATTAGTTTCTCTCCACGCTGTTCCAATTACATTCCATTTTGTCTCCTATCTTTGTGACAAACTCTCCTTTCAAATTAGGGCAATATTAGCATATGCTTCATCTAACTGCTTATATTTAAATATGTTTTGAGACTAGAGCTTTTACCTCCTTTAAAGCTCTGCTCTCTGCCTCTAGCTTTTTTGTGACCAGTAACTTATTTTTTCAACCATCTACATACTTACATCTCCATCTTTCTTGCCAGCTGCAATCAAGGTTGAGCTACTTCCTAACTCCTGCTGGAAACTGTTTGCTAATTTATATAATAAACAGAGCCAGCTGCTACACATTTGCAGTTAAGACAAAATATTTTGTGCTTTGATTGTATGTATCACCCTGCAGAGGTGAGCACGAGAACCATGAATCTGGACACGTCTGTGCATGGATGTGTGCACATGCTTCTTAACGTTAAGTACTCTACACACGGATGTGACAGGAGCTTTCACTCCAGAACCTGATGTGCTGGGTATTTTAATGCTGAAAAAGTATATTCAGAACAGCTTTTTTATAAAGCTGAGTCAAGAGTTCATGTTCCATGTTTTATTTAGTTTAAATTACGAACCCTTATCTTGTCTCTCCTGGAACACACTGATTAATCAGCACTGTGATGAGTTAAAACTTTATTAAAGGTAATAATTAAACAATTAATAGAACCAACAGCCAACCACAGCGCAGAAAAGCAGAAAAAAAGAACATCTATGACTGAGAACTCTGATAAATTAAATAATAAAGGGAATGGGATATTAGAAAATAATCAGTTTGAGAGTCTTACCTTATTATTCATAATCATACAACTATTGTACTGGCTGTATAAGTCCCCTACCAAGACCGGAATAGTTACTACAGAATTATCTTCCAAGATAGTAAAAAAATTAAAAAATACATAAAATAAAAAATTAAAAATCTGAAAGAAAAGCTGAGAATAGACAGAGGAATACATGAATTATGATGCATACCAACAGTCCCATTTCAATGCTCTCAGTGCCTTTCAGAATGGTTGCTATATATATTATGTACTGTCCCAGGGAAATTTCAGTGTGAATCCACTCTTCGTAGATATACTTTCATTATTTATGTTACAGTAGTGCCTAGTTGCCCTCTCTGAAATGAGAGTGCTATAAATTCCTCTAATTACATGAGAAATAGTTTCCGCTCTTGGAAGGTTACCATCTAAATAGACGAGACAGGCAAAGAGCAGGTGAAATGAAGTATTGTTAACGTCATATTAAAGCTTAGAACCTGGAGCACTGACTGAATAGTTTTGAGGGAGGGGAGGGGAGGGGAGGGGAGGGGAAAGAGATGAAGGAAAAAAAAAAATATCCACTTGAACTGGCCAAAAAGAAGCTTTTTTTTTGTTAAAAAAAAAATGTGTATTTCAGTCCACATGAATTTTTTTTTTTTTTTTTAGGAAATTGCAGAAAGAAAACATTAAATTTACTAAATGGCACTGCCTTTCTAATGAAGATGGCTTTCTTTCAGAGAGTTCTTCTGGGATGAATGTTCTCTTTGTCTTGGCTCCATCTTACCTCACACTATGCCTCAGTATTGCATGCTGCAATACGGCTCAGTACCTCAGTAACTTTGAGATGAATGAAGTGAGATGTCTTGTATTTTTTTTTCCTTGTAGGAAAATATTCCATTTTGTATAAATACCTAAACTACTCATGGTAGGGCTAGATCTCCACTCTCTGTAGTCAGCATTCTAGTTATTCTTTTCTGTTGTTAGTGGTTATTTGAGTATTCCATGTATGGCAGAATGGCTTCTGTGGAAAGTAGTTGGAAGCCATTTACACCAAGGAACTATGTAGTACTTTAGAAGATAAAAGATGTGTTTCCACTCCCCAGGATAAGAGGGGAATTGAGAGAGGTCCCACTAACTCTCAGGAAATTACATTCTATATAAATGGTGTTACTTCATTTCTGATGCATTAGGAAAAGGAGACTTTATTTTTTTTTATTCTCGTCAGAAAGTTTTCAGAATTGCCAGAATAATCCATTTTGATGTTTGGGAAAATTTTCAACTGTTCCATCTATTCCAAATAGCAAATTTTGATTAAAAAATTCATAAGTTTTAAGGATAAATAAGGTGATTTGCTGAAAGTTACATGTGAGGTTTCTGGTAGGGACAGAAGCTGATTCTGGGTCTTCAATGCTCTAACGATGCTTCAATGCTCTCATTGGTCCATTTATATGTGAATTTAAGGTGCAGAAAATGTGGAATATAGCTACTAAAATAGTGTGTAATTTTATGAAGTTTTTGCTAATTCAGAGTCCTCACAAACACAAACTATCAGTTTAATTTTCAGTATTGTGTTTTCTGTTTCATGTCATATCACAGAGAAACATGTTTGACTCTTAAGCCAAAATACAGGATAACAGGATAATAGGAAAGAATAAGCATTTATTTTAATGTCAAGGTTATGAATGACATCAAATTTTGTTTCCAGGGAAACTGCCCATTCTACTTTGGTAGAGACACCACAAAAGAATCAGGTGCCAAAATCAAATTGTCTCCGGAGATGAAAAATCCATGGACAATATTCCTTTGTTTGGGAGTCTTCTCTTTCCCACAGTGTAATGAAAATGAAGCTATTGTCTTTCTTCCAATATTTATCAACCAACAAAGAAAAAGTAGTTCTCTAGTGTCAAAACATAAGAAAATAAGCATTTAAGTACTATTGTAACCCATGAAAGATAAAACTAAAAACTGACACTCTTTCTAAAAATCACAGTAAGGCCCATTCTGCTCTGTTAAAATAATGAGAATTTAGAATATTTTCATCAATTTGACTGAAGTAATGTTCTTAGTTTAAGTCACAATTTTTAATATTTTCATCAATTTGACTGAAGTAATGTTCTTAGTTTAAGTCATAATTTTTAATATGCCAGGAAAGAACCAGTAAGAACTTGTGTTACCGAGTTTATTTAAGTAAACTTAAGTTTATTGTTCACATCAGCTGAAAAGTAGACACAAGATTATGGTATCTCCCATATTATTCAAAATAGTCTACTTTATAGCATAATGCCACTAAGCCAAATGCATAAACCTGGGAAGTTATTTTTAATTTTTGCCACTTCACAAAAAGAAAGGGAAAAATAAGTTCTCATAGTAGACCCTCTTTGCTGATGATACATTTCTTCATGAATAAACTGACACCATTCCTTCTCTAAATTGCTGATGAACTATTTATATCTGTGAGTACATTGACTCTTATTATATTTAGTAAAATATTTTTTACTAATCATTTTTAGCTTCTGAATTTTGACAATACATTAATTTCCCAAAACTCATTCAGTTAACACAGGATTACATCAGTAATTAAGAAAAAGATGACTCAGTGCCTTCATTTTAAGTGTAGCATAGTGGGATTACACAGTGCAATTTCCTTTTACAGGAAAATTCCTATTCTCCTTAACCTCTAGCACGTCCTCCATATTACTAATACTTTGGACTTGATGAACCAAACTCTCTGACACAGGAAAGGATCACTATACCTTAATGGAGCAGTGTATATTTACACTATTTCTGAAATCAGCTATAAAATCCCACATAACTACAAAGTACTACATAAATCACACAAGGTCTAAAGTTTGCCACTTTTAATTTGAACTGCACATTCCCCTAATGACTCCTTCAACACCATCAGCAGGTCATACTCCGTTCACTGTTGACTATACTTGCATGTAAGCTTTGTTTCCAGCGTGCATTGATGGTAACTGTCATTTTTATTGACTCAGAATAGAGAGCAACTACACATAACAAGATTTAACCTTGTACACAAGCAGTAACTAATGAGAGAAGGTCTTCAGAAACTCCTGCCCTTATAGCTAAACGTATGCCCTCTAAGCATCTGACATTTTAGTGATAGATACCAAGTCCACTTATCATTCAAGCCAAGAACCTTCATCATTACTAGCACTGGGAATAAACATTCATCATCTAGGTTTTATTGTCTGCAAGAGCTGCTTTTATGTGCTTAGTTTTAGAGCCCTCTTTAAAACAATTTGGCTTGCATTGCAAAGAGAGGAAAAGCATTACCTTTCCTATTAGATGGCAAGGGCCATATTTTGAAACCTGGCATCTAAGCCATACCTCACATAGGCTTCCTTGATAAAGATGTAAATACTCTTCTAAAGGTGACGTGCACCTGAAGCAGACTGAGCAGAAGTCACTGCATAACAAACAGCAATTACAGCAAAGTCCTTGATGCTGGGGTGGTTACGGCTGGAATGTGTGTCCTTCCCTGAATACCGTTAGGAAAGAAAGCAACCCTCAGCCTGTGCCCTTCTCCCTGGAAAATGGAGAAAACTCCCTGTTCTCATTCTACATCTTAAATGAGTCTTTGGGTTACAGGCTGAAATTGCACTTTTAATGCTAAACAGCCTGATGATTTTGTCCCCCTTATATAAGTCACATGACCTAGGTTTAAATTACTAAGAAAAAATTTTTAATTGAGACCATGAGCACAGATCTCCTATATGACAAGTAAGAAATAACTGAATATTCAAGGATTGCAGATTGCACTCCTTTTTTAAAAAAAAAATTCCCCCCAAAAACATCCTATATGCAACGTCATCTTCAATAGGCAACATCTGTCATGGAAATAACTACATGAAGCTCTCGCTGCCTTCCATATTCCAATTGGTGGTTTCACTGCACTGGCTGATTAATTGAACTTCTTTTTTCTACGAAAAAAAAATTTTGAGCCCAGACAGTTATGCAACAGTATAAAGAGACAGAAAGCCTTGTGGCCTTAAAAATTTAGGATCAGATTTTAAGAGGAAGAGTTTTAACACGATACTCCATTAAAGCCCTCTCAGTAAGAACAGAGATAACTTCTGGGACACACTATACATCCTGAAAGAAGTCATTATGTGACTGAGATTATTAATTTCAAAAGACTCATTTGCTCATTTCCTTGTTCCTTTCCCTATTAACTCAGTGCACCTTTCTAGCTTGGCACAAAAGAACAAAGATGATGTTTTAAAAAGCATTTCGAAGGGGCTGGCTGATTTCTGGACTGAATCAGCAGCCCAGGTGGGATGTAATCTCAGGTGGTGTTTTGACCTTGTATCAGAAGGTCAAGGGACCACAAGATAATTTTATGTGAGCAGCAATTCCAATGAAGCACTCCTGTGAGCACTGCTCTTTGCTACAATTTTTAAAAAATTCTTAAAAAAGAAAAAGGATAAGATCTACCATTCGTATTAATTTTATTGACATTTGCTGTAGCTATAAATGAAGCAGTTAAGGAGATGGAGGCGTTCTTCTGAAATTACTGTCAGCTATGCAGAGTATGGCAAAGCTTGTGAAACTATTCCCTTTAGTGACTTCAAGACTCTCTTCTGTTAAAACGAAGCATATCTTGCCCTGTCCAAAATGGGAAATAATTTTTGTATAAAATGCTTTGTGAGGAGATGTATGCAATGATGGGTAGAACATGATTCAGTAACTTGTTAATCATGCAGAGGTAAAACATATGGAAGTAAATGAGAAGAGCAGATAGAAATTGCTACCAATCTATATTGTAGATTTCATTTAAAGCACAAGCCACATCTTTACATAAGCAAGATGTCCATTTTGTTGCAGTTTCAATGCAGGTAGCCTAGTTACTGCAATAGTATTCGTAAGCCTGAAAAGGGCCATTTCAATGATTAAAATGGCTTCTCCAAGTTACTCCATTTTATTCTAAACTGCAAAGATCCTCACCTGACTTTCTCTCAAAGCAGCCAGTATGAGCTTAAAGTTCATTCCTAATGTACATGTGAGCGTAACGCAATGCTCTCCCTGCCCAGGGAGAAAGGGCACTGGTTGTGCCATTCCTACCCCCAGTGCCTGCCCGCCCTTTCACAGCTGCCTCCTCTGCAGATTGTGTCTCTCTGCCTGTGCAAAGCTGCTTTGCACTATTTGAATTTTACAAAGTGTTTTTTGGGCCAAATAGGCTGTAGTCCAACAGTGTTAGCAGAGAAGGGTTGTACAAGCAGCAGTGACGTGATGATAAAAAGAAGTTCTCTAATCATGAAAATAAGTTCTACCAAACTGTAAGTTGAAGAAGATAGTAAGTATATGGCTTAATGTTTTATATTTAAAGGCTACAGAGCAGTAGATTTTTCTACTGAAGCATTTTTAATTTTGTTCTTACTGGTATTGTGATAGTTTTTTTTTATATCTCCTCCTTAACAAAGAAACCTCTTTTAGAAAAGGAATCCCTAGAGTTTTGGGGAAAAGTTTCTACCTTTCATTTAACAAGTCAGAAAGGAAATGGCAAACTGCTTGTAAGCCAAGGGGAAGAAGTATGTGCTAATCTCATCCCTCCAACTCTCTGCCTTAATGCTGCAACAGCTCCTGAGAATAAAGCACCTCAAGTATGCCTAGAAGTGATACTTAAGAAAAAAGATTTGAGGCTCACTGACTGGAAATTCCAACAGTTAACATTTCCCCCGTTTGGCAATGCCATTATCGAACTGGCAACATGCCCTGGCAGAAAGTGTTTGCGAAAGTTCCTGAGCAGAAGAATAACCAGCAGAATGAATAATGTAAAAAGAGGGAATGTATGTTATCTTCTGGTGAATATTGACAAATGCTAAGTATAGAAATATTTTATTTTTTCTCTATGTACGGAAAATTTATTTTAGCAATGTTTTAGTGAAATTGTATTAGAATTTCAGCATTTTAAACAGAATTCTACGCAAATATGCAGATACGCTTCCTCAAAGAATGATTTTGTGGTTTTGTGAAGGCAAATAGGCTATTTTTTGTTTCGAGGTTTTTTGAATCTCAAAATACACAACAGGACCCAAAAGTTCACCAGAGGTTTATAGCTAATATACTGGCTGTATGGCCCTTTCTAGTAAACACCAGAATGGGAACAACATAACTAATATCCAGCTTCTCTGTGCAAGAAATATTGAGTTTTATCATAGAACAGACAGAGTCAGTCAGAGAATATGAAAAATGTAATTTATGAATGCTTGTTACAAACCTCCTTTTCCCTATTGTTGTTCCTGTCCATAGCTTGGTGAAGATCAGGACAATTTGCTTGCAGAAAGTAAGAACTCTCAATTGAACAGATACAATTATAGCATTGTCCTATATACCTGTAAAAGATTTTATTTTTCCTGAGAATCTATTATCTGAATAAATTCTCACAAGTTTACACAAGTACGAGATTTCAGACAAGAACTGTTTGCAGTCTTTCTATAGCATCTGTAGATTTAGGACCAAGGAACAAATGAAAAAGAAATATTTGCTTTAAATGATATTGGTGAACAAAAAGGTTTTGATAGGGAAAAAAAAAGTTTTCTCTATGAACAACACTGCATGTGCAGAAGTTGCAGCACATAGAGTAAGGTGGTTGGAGCTATTGAGATAGAAGAGACTAACTCCTAGACATTCCAGCAATTCTCTACCAGCTCTTGCCTGGTTACAAAATTAATCAAATGAGAAAAACATCATACATTCACACACTTTATCATTAGAAAGACAGTATTTTTATGGCATCCAAACTTCCAGTAATAGTAACAACGGGCATCCTAAGAGTTAGCTAAGAAGTGCTAAAGGAATCAGAGAGAGATAGCATATGAGATGATATAACTTAACCATTTCAGGAACCTAGGTGGAAGGCTCAGTCCTTCACAAATAAGACCTCATACACAGGAGCCCAATTACAGATGAATCAACATGAAATATAGATGGATGCACCGCTCCTGCGCATCTAGTGGTATTGCTGACTCCTGGTCCTGTACCTCGTCTTCTATAATCTTATTCGTGATTATCCCTCACCTTTACCCTGGTATGAAGCTCTACAAAAGTAGTTTAACATTTTCTACAGAAGAAACATAAGTAGGATATTGAATCTATAAGGCTGTGGTGCAGTAGTGTCTGACTAGATTTAATGTGTCTCCTGCTCCATATCTTTCAAATTTTGTATAACCACAATATCATATTCTTTCACACAGACTCAGAAGTTTGTATTTACAGTACTGAAAATACATATTCCCTACATCTTTAAATATTCTTTTTGTTGACAGCCCTTTACACTGAATATCTGATTTTCATAGCTCGTGCTGAGTTTATCTTCTATTGCCTGTATTAGATATTCTGGACACAGGAAAATTGAATGTCATCCAGCCAGCTCATTGCATCATCTGCTAATGGTCTGTCTTGATTGTACTGTGATTTCATGCAGCATCAGCTTTCCTGATGTATGAGATTCTTCTGTTGTACCAATTCATTTCACAATTATTCTTGCATTTTCCTATCCCATGCGAAAAGAATACCGAGGGAGGTGAGAGGAATGACTAGCTGTGAGATTTATAGTTGTATACATATGAAATTTATATTCAGCAGAATACTGCCTTTAGCATAATGTACATCTGCATTGCCCTTCAGTAAATCACCTCCCGCATGTCTGTAGAAATGAACTGCTTTCTGTGTTGTTATTAACTTGATTAATCAAAGAGTCAAGCACATTTTTGAATCAAGCCTTGAGGTACTTCTGAGGTTTCAGTCCAAAATAGACCTTTTCTGTGATTATTTTTCCTACATCCTGCCCTCTCTGCAGCCCCTCCTCTCCAGGACCTGTCTTATTATGGCAGCTATAAAGAGCTTTCAGAGACCTGATTGTTCAAACACCCTTACAGACTGTATACTGATTTGTACCTCAGTCTCAGACTTAGTACAGTGATCTTTCTTTCCTTTGTGTAATCTCTATAAACATTTAGTTGAAAACTTGCTGAGATGCTGTAGCTAAAATTGTTGCTGTTGTTGTTGAGCTAGCATTGGTGTCTGTTGCCACACGAATAACACTGTTTCTTCACTGAAGCCTCTTATCAACCCTATGTATTTTTCTGATTTTTTCATATTGCCTTTAATGTATATATATATATATATAAAAGTTTTTTTTTTCCTGGATGCTTAACTATTTAGATGTTTTTGCACAATTTCAAAGCACCACTTCCTTTTCCTTTTTCTTTCAGACATGTAAATTGGCTTAGGGGTGATGAAGATATATTGTTGCTTTTGTGTTAACCAAAGCCTACTTAAAAATTTGCATGTAATTTTCATTCCTACTTAAATATGAATAGAATTCATGGACTGTTTCATGCATTCTAGAAAAGTTTACCATTCCAGTTAAGTTAAAGTCATCAATAATTCTCAGATTTTGGATAATCTGTTTCAAATACTGTGCTGTCTCAAATACCCTATGTACATATCATAAATACAGGTGTCTTTTTTTTTTTTTTTTTTTTTTTTTACTTTCATAAACTCTGGTGCTCTGGCATCTATTTAGTTATAAAATTGTTTGAGGAACAGAATTTTTATCCTTCACGATGATGTTAATTTTTATCTTTTCGGC